>JAJEJO010002369.1:94936-108926 GCA_020662805.1 Glaucomys volans
AAAGAAAAGAAAAGAAAAGAAAAGAAAAGAAAAGAAAAGAAAAGAAAAGAAAAGGAAAGAAAAGAAAAGAAAAGAAGGAGCGAGTAAAGGGAGGGAAACTAATCAACTATTGGTCAGTATCACTCACGACTATTACTTTTTTAAAAAACTGTATATATTAACATCAAGAAAATAAGATGCTTTGACAATATAAAATTTACTTTAGGAATTCAAGGTTTGTTCTTAATGGCAAAACTATTAATAAAATGTACCAGAAATCAAAATTCTCCCTTTCATGAACAAAATACACGTAAAATTATATCAAAAGCACCATTTACAATAGCTCCAAAGAAGATAAAATATTTAGAAGCATAGTTAACAAGTATTTAAAGCCCATATATGAAACACTCACAAAAGTCACAATAGCAGATATGAACAAATTTTTGTATTACATGACTCAGTATCATAAAGATGTCATTTACTTCAAGTTTACAAATATATTTAACACATTCTCTATATAGATATAGCAGTATTTTTAAGAGGGCAGAAAAAAAATTTTATCTGGAAAGAAGACTATGCAAGAATTTCTTAAAAACAATAGAAACAAAAGCTATGAGACGGGGAAGAAGGGAGGTAGACCACCTCTACTATGTATTCAGATGTTTATAGCCTCTGCATATAATGCAGTGTGGCAATAAAACACAAATGGGCAGGTCAGTGAGAGTCCAGAGAATCACCTGCATACACAGGTGAATTTAGTGAATGATAAAAACAATTGCTAAAAAAAAAAGATGGGTATCTTTATTAAGTAGTGTTGAGAAAAACTGAAGTCATTAGTAATTACACTTCAGTTTTTCTCAATGGAAAAAAGAGCAAATAGTTCCCTATTTCACAACATATTAAACAACTATGCTCCAAATAGTTCATAGATGTAAAAGAAACAAATGAATTTCAACAGGTCCTTGGAGAAAATATGGCTGAATTCCTTTATAACCTGGGCTTCTAACTATGACTTGAAACTCAGATGAACAAACAAAAAATCAAGACATTTGACAACATTAAAATTATTAAAAAAATACTTTGCTTTGAAAGGAAAGGAAACCATAGGCTAAACTGAGACAAAATCACAACTTTCAGAATGTATGCAGCATATATACAGGAAAAATCTATAATATGCAAAACAAATGAAAAATATAGGGAAAAGTCCTCAAGAAGAAAATGGACAAATGACATTAAATATGCAATTTTAAGAAAGGAACTGTGAACTCTTTAAACATGAAAACATATTCTCCTTTATTCACAAGAGAAATAAACAAATAAAAAAAACACAGTGAGGTTTCAGGGGTTTTCTACTGATCAAAACGCAAACTTAAAAAATTAAATTTGTAAATCATGTGTTGGTGAGACTGTGGGGGAAGGAAGGTGCAACATGATAACCTTACAGAAGGGAATTTCACAATATATTTTGATCTAGTACTTCCTATTTTAGAGATTTACTCTAAAAATAGAGAGATTTACTTCAACAATAAGAAAATAAATTTACACAAGATAATTCATTACAGGTTACTTACATTTGTAAAATATTAAAAGTTCATACCTAGGATATTGGTTGAATAACAAAAGGTACAATGGAGTCTTCAGCTATTACTGAAAAGAATAAAGAAGATCTCCATTAACAGATAAGGAGCCATATCCAGGTTATAACTGTACAAAACCTTTACATATTATACTAACCTTTGTGGAAGAAATGAAAGGATAAAATAAGAAAATACACATGTAGCTACTTATATATTGTAAAAAAGAAATAACAAGAGATAAATCAGAAAATAGCAGGGATTGTTAATGGCAAGGGTGGTGGGATGGGATGGAATGGTTGTTTTGTGGACAGTGACACTTTCCTCATGCAGCTTAGTTACAATTTTGATATTGGGAACCATGGTACATAACACACACTTTAAAACAGGATGAAGGAATTAAAAAAAACCTGCCCCCCCAAAAAAGAAAATCCAGAACAGATTGCAAACAGATAAGTGAACCTAAACAAAAATCCAAATTGATAATGTAACAACAGTGAAGAGGTGGCAGAAGGAACTAGTCCAAGTGATTTTTGAACTCAGTGTTTGGAATATACTCAGCCTAAAGATGGAGAACAATGTAAACAGATATTGACTATTTATTTCATTGAAACCATGGGTCAGCAATTTTGAAAATAGATTTTTTTGTACAGTTTGCAGAAACAAAAGAGCTAAACGTATCAAGGGTAATGGGAGCTTGTTTTTCATTCCTGGAAAAAGGATTTGTTAATATAGAAAGGGGAATGTCTTGAATCAACTTTAGATGCCGATGTTGAATCCAAATTTGAAAGATGTGTATGAGCTCATGGTTAAGGGTCGTAAGAGAGATGATGATGATGGCAATAGATAAATAGCCATATAGACAGACTAATAGATGGATATACTATTCAGCTCTGCATTCTGAATTAGCTTAGGAACAAAATACCATTGTAGCAGTGAGCACACAAGCTCTTGGATTTCAGTTTCTAAATGCCATTTCCCTACTAAATGGAACCAGAGACCTGGGGGGAAAAATGATTCCAGAATTGAGACAGGAAAGGTACAACCTGTTAGCAGTAAGCAGAAAAGAACATGGTCAATTAAATATACTATGGAGTATCAAAGAAAGAATCAACAAAATAATAAAGTAGTGGAATGTTTGAACTAGTGATTTAGGACAGAAAGCAACACCTATGCCAAAATAAAATTGTTTTTAAAAACAAGGTACTGGACAGGAGAAAATAAATCTAGCCCACAATTTCTCCTTAACAATAATGCTAAGAGAAATTGTAGTAATGCTTGCACAGCATTTTGAATGTATAGCATGGTACTCCTAAAGTAAAATCATCCTAAAGTCATTAAGTGAATAATATTTATGCAAGAGTACTTATCCCCAAATTAATCCCTGCACTTACTGTATCTTTAGTCACATATATATTCTTTTTCTATGGATACTAACAAAGAGCTAAAATTCATATAGGAAAGTATATACAAAAGTAGTAATGCTTTTCTGAAATAGAAAATATCAAGGGACAAATGGTATTATAAAACTTAGTAATTGAACTGCCATGGTATTTGTATATAATAGACCACACATAATACACACACACACACATACACACACACACACACAACCTGCAAGTGTTAGACCTTAGTTGAGAAAGGACAGATTATTCAATAATTATATTTTGACAATTTGTTATGTGTTTGACACATGGATTCAGGTTTGCTTTAAACTTAAAGAGCAATATTGTAAAGTATTAGAAGGAAATGTATGACACTGATTTGGAAAAGTTTTCAAAAATAAGATTCAAAAGGAAAAAATTCTAAGCATATTAAGTTATGTGAAAAATTTAAATAAGTCTTATGTAGGAAAAAAGATACAGAATTAAAAAAACAGGCAGTAATTCATAGACTTAAAAGGCAACAAACTTGACTTGAGAATTTATTTATTCATATATAAATTAAAGGCAAGCAAGCAAATAGAAAATGTGCTAAAGAATAAGAACAAGCAATTTGCCTATAAAAGAATGCAAATAAACATATGAAAAGTTGTGTAATCTGTCTAGGCAACATGAGCATACAGATTAAAATAACAAATAATTTCTTTAAACTGTCATGTTAGCAAAAAAATTTAAAAAAAAAAACTTGAGAATATAAAGCATAGATAAGTATGTGGAGAACCAGACATAGCTGTGCCTTGTTGGTGGCTGTGTAAATTTATGCAGCTACTTGGAAGGGCAGTCTGGCAATGTTTAAAAATTTTAAATATGCATGCTGCATAATGCAACAATTCCTTTTATATTTTTCTACTTCAGAGAAATAATCATACATATGTTCAACAAAGTAGATACTGGGGTATTAATTTTTAACAAATTTTCTGTAAGTAAGGAAAACTCTAATTAAAATATATATTCATCCAATGGAATAATGTACAGCAGTTGAAAGTATGATATAAATCTACAAGTATTTAGGTAAGTGAAACTCCACAGTACTATTGCCAATAAAAAACAGTTTGAAGAATAATTCATAAAGAATAATAATTGTTATGGTTTAGTTCTGTGGTGACCCCCAAATGCTCATGTGTGAGACAATGCAAGTTTAGAAGTGAATTGGTTGAACTATGAGATCCTTAACCCAATCAGTGAATTAATCCCTGGATAAGGATTAATTGAGGTAACTGAAAGCAGGAGGAGGTGGGTCATTGGGGGCAGTGCCTTCAGGGTTTATATATTGTAGTGATGAGGAGAGCTTCTCTCTCTGCTTCCTGATGTGATATCCCTAGCTGCTTTCCTCTACCACACCCTTCCACCATGACATCTGCCTTACCTTCAGCCCTAGGGAATGGATTTGGCTGTCTATTGACTTAGACCCCTAAAACCATGACCCCACAAATTCTCCTCCTTTAATTGTTATTGTCAGGTCTTTTAGTCACAGAATTGGAAAAAGCTGACTAAAACAATAACATTTATGAAAAACAACTTATACACACAAAATAAATATTACATGTGTATGTGTATCCACATGCATCGATTAAAAAGGCAACCAAATGATAGAATTGGAATTGGTGATATGAAGAGATACATGTTTTATCTCTAATGTTTATTTCATGATACCAATTTTCCCATCCTTGCTCTGAAGAACAAGAAGCAAGTGCATGAAATAGAAACAACATGATTTTAATCACATGTAAGCTATGGTTACTCGTTCATGCTTAAAGATATGGGGATTGAAATATCAATTATGCCCTATACATATCAGTCTGATAAAAATTAAAAACATTGATTCTACACTCAGGAAAGTTCTGGAACTAGACATCTTGGTACAGCTGTATCTTCCTTGAGAGATGGATTTCAGGGTGTTTTTGCACTTTAGTCACATTTGTAACCTTTGAGGTTCTTTTTTCCTTTCCCTATGTTTGTGTATTCATATTGACAGAAAATATGAAATATAAAATGGTAAAAATTATTGAATTAAGTAATTAAAACAAAAAAAATTAAAAAGAACATGATCACCAAACATTGAAAAGACAAAGGTAATACTCTTCATCTGAATATGAAATAAATGAACCAAAAACCTAACGGATTCATTAATATTTTGAATCGTTAAGAATATTTCTAAAGTGATGTAGGATTAACACACCCATACACAATTGAGTAGGTAAACGTAACAGTGAATTGTTTCATTGAAAGTGGCAAAAATTACTTGGGATTCATTTTAGTTTTAAAAAAATACATGGAATGAATAGAAGGAAAATTTCAAAAGGTGATGAAGAAGATGACTTAGTTTAGTCCTGATTCACCAGTACTGCTTTCTCAAAGCTGGTTGTGGTCAGCATTCATTCTGATGGCTTGTTGGTTCCATACCATTACTTGGGATGTATTTTGTAGTCTTTTTTTAAAAATTATTTAATTAATTAATTTGTTTATTTTAATTTCCAATCCCAAAAAAACAAAGGCTGTATGTTTTCCCTGATAAGTGGATGATGATATATAATCAGGTTGGGGAGGTGGGGGGGGGTGAGAGAAGAATGGAGGAACTTTAGATTATGAAGAGGGAAATGAGAGGGGGAGGGGGCAGGGGTATGAAAAATTATGGAATGAGACAGACATCATTACCCTATGTGTATTTTGTAGTCTTTTAAACATATTTTAATAGTATCCTGACTTAGAATTCTGTAAGACAAAGTAATGTAGATAAAAGGGAAAATATTTTTTGTTTGTGATTTCTGAGGAATTTATTCAACAACTGATAGGGGTATGAAATGTTGGCTTTTGGGGGAAAAACAAAATTTAAATCCTTTTCTCATAATAAATCTTAATGAAAATATGTTTTCTTATAGACATAAATATTTTTCTAACAATTACCAGGTTGAAAATTTAAATTTAGCAACTAGAGATGGCATTTATCTCACAGAGAAAAAATTAAGAAAATATATCTTAATATATCATTTGGAAGAAGATGGCTTGGTTGGTCAGCAGCCAAAGTAAAATTGCAGTGGCTGAACAGCATTGATGCTAATGATATTAGCCTGTTGTCCATTACTATAATGAAATATCTGAGTCTGGGAACTTTGTATACTACAGAGGTTTACTTAGATCAGTTCTGGAAGTTCAAAAGCATATGACACTGAGTTCTGCTTGGTTTTGGTGAAGGTTCCAAGGCAGATGGCATCACAATGGCAGGAGCTTGCCAAGAGGGAGAGCTTGGAAGCCGGCTAGAAAGACAGAGATGAGGAGAATACAGGTTACTTTTTTTTTTTTTTAATAACAACCAGGGTCCCACAAGAATTGTAATTCCTTTTGAGGGCAGTGCCATCAATGACCTAATTGCTTTCCAGTAGGCCTCACATCTTAAGGGTTTCATACCACCTCCCAACATCACCAAATAGGACCAACTCCCCACACATGAACTCTCAAAACGTAGCGCCAAGGAACCAGCCGTTGGGAAAGAGAAAGACTAAAGACAGAGAAGACAAAAAAAAAAAAAAAAAAAAAAGCCCAAAAGAGGGTTTTTGGAGAACTATGAAATTATCTGTAGTTGCTCCAGTGGCTAAGAGACTGAGGCTGAGGACTGCTGGCCCAGGCTGAATGGTGGGGCTGACCCAAAGGTACTGCAGAAAGAAGGAAGGTCCAAAAGTACTGGGAATTATGTTGGGAATTGTAACCGAGATTCTAGTTAGGCTCCTAGGGTTTTAGAGTTCTGTTACAGGGACAGGAATTCTCAAAAAAGGACACCTGTAATAATCCTATATTATAATCATTATAATCCTATGATAATCCTATAATGTGCTTCAGATCTAACTCCGTATGTGACCTTATGAGCAGCTACAAGTACTAGGGAGACTCCAATTTCCAAAGTTTCCATGTGTGGATACTATTATGAATGATAATAATATATTTATTGGATTTCCAACAAGCAAAAGACAGATGAGGTAAAAACTAAACAAAAGTGACAATTTTAACAGCCTGCAAATTCTCTGACCAGTGAACAAAGCCTACTTCAACTTAAATTGCACAGAGGAAAGTTAATCACCAGAAAATTGAAGTCCAGCCTACTCATCTGCTCCGGTTTTGCCAGTGCTGCACAAGTGTCAACGTTATGGCAAGGAGGAGATGTACCAATCAATATGAAAAGCAAGTAAGTAAGCAGAATGAAGTCAAAGGCAACTGTAAACACCCAGCCCCTTAGGTCCCTGAAATAGCAAAGCACTAAGTGTGCGCTCATGTGTGTGTCATGCATGTGCCTGTAGGTAAGCAGAGATCAGGATTTGAAAAACCTAAACATGAGGAGTTCTTATGTGACGGAATATCTCTAATCGTCAAGACATTTTTAAAGATTGGATAACCTCTATTAGTATGGGACCTTTTTCTGTAGTCAATCCTCTATTTCTTTATAAATACTTAGCAAAAACTTATTATATGCTATCCCTAAGATAAATATTTTCAATGTAAATTCAAGAGACATTAATTAAGTCAATCACGGTGCTAAGGTTAAGTCCCTGTCCTCATGAGTTTTAACAATGTGTTCAGCTCCTCAAAATGACACAATTCAGTATCTTGGAATGTGAGAGAAATGACTGCTGCTGTCACAAAGCCACACCCCCACGCCTGCCGCACCATGCACAATTTTCATGCTGCATTAAAATAACTATGACCTCTGTTGAGATCAAGCAGGCAAAATTAGCAAACAACACATAGGTATTTTTTTTATTCCAAAATAGGAAGAAAGCTTGGGAGAAATTTTCACTAGTATATATTAAAATGAAATTATGTAAGAAAACCCACTAAACCTATATTAAATAAACATCTTTAAGTAAATACAAGTGATTATACTTTTCTACTCATATATGTGTGCACATGTGTGTGACGGAAAAAGAAGAGAATAGAAGCATCATACATTGAGGGTATCCATTCCAAACACTATGCCATGTAGTTTCCTGAAAACAATTCTGTCAAATAAAAGGCATTATCTGCATTTTACAGATGAAGGGACACTGATGACACAGGTGGTTCCCACATTTATGGTTTTGTGTTTCTAAGATTTTCTGCTTAAAAACAACTTTCAAAATCAGATTATTATGTGAACTCTCATCTCCTATACTAATTATTCTCTTGTCAACTTGTAAAATTTGTTAATGTTAATACTAAAGTGATAGGGCAACCTGAATTAGAAAGAAAATAATATGTTTCTGCCTAAGGACTCTACTTCTTAGAAAAACTTTCCCAAGTAGAAGAAACCCAAAGTCAGTGATTGAGAGGAGAACTGATTGGAAGAATTTGTGAAAATAGTTTCCCCACTTACAAAAACATCCATGTTTTCTCCATGTTCTTGTGTTACAGAAATGGGGACCTGCTGGGTTTTGCTGGAGGGCCACCACAGTCCTTGGGTGCCAGTTCTTGTGACTCCACCAGAAAGAATTCCATTGCTGAAAAAAGCTTTTTAGTTTGAATCCATGCCATTTATTGATTCTTGCTTTGATTTCTTATGCTTTGGGAGTCTTGTTAAGGAAGTCTGGTCCTAAGCCAGATGAAGATTCCAGCCTTTGTTTTTCTCCTGTTCGGTGAAGGGTCTCAGGTCTAATTCGTAGGTCCTTGATCCAATTTGAGTTGAGTTTTGTGTCAGATGAGAGGCAGGGGTTTAATTTCATTTTACTGCATATGGATTTCCAGTTTTGCCAATACCATTTGTTGAAGAGGCTATCTTTTCTCCATTCTATGTTTTTGGCACCTTTGTTATGAGATAACTGTACTTATGTGGGTTTGTCTCTGTGTCTTCTATTCTGTAGCATTGGTCTACCTGTCTATTTGGTGCCAATACCAAGCCATTTTGTTTTCTCAACAAAAGGAAACAATCAATAATGTGAAAAGAGAGCCTACAGAGTGGGAAAAATCTTTTTCACACACTTCAGAGAGAGCACTAAACTCCAAAATTTATAAAGAACTTAAAAAACTTTACACCAAAAATATAAAGAACCCAATCAATAAACAGGCTAAGGAACTGGGCAGACACTTCACAGAAGATATATAGGCAATCAACAAATGTATGAAAAAGTGCTCATCATCTCTAATAATTGCAGAAATGTACCGTATGATCTCATCTAACTCCGATTAGCAATAATAGGTGTTGGCATGGATGTGGGAAAAAAGGCACCCTCATACATTGCTGGTGGAGTTGCAAATTGGTGCAACCACTCTGAAAAGCAGTATGGAGATTCCTCAGAAAACTTGGAATGGACCCACAATTTGACTCAGTTATCCCACTCCTCAGTTTATACACGAAGGACTTAAAATCAGCACACCACAGTAACGCAGTCACATCAATGTTTGTAGCTGCTCAATTACGATAGCAAAATTGTGGAACTAACCTAGATGCCCTTTAATTGATGAATAGATAAAGAAACTGTGGTATATATACATAATGGAATACTTCCCAGCCATAAAGAAGAATAAAATTATGGCATTTGCTGATAAATGGATGGAGCTGAAGAAAATCATGCTAAGAGAAATAAGCCTATCTCTCAAAACCAAGGGCTGAATATTTTCTGTGATAAGTAGATGATGATACATAACGGGGGGGGGGGTGTTTGCAGGGGGGCAGGTAAAAGAAGAATGGAGGCACTTTGGATTGTGAGGAGGGAAATGGGGCAGGAAGGGATGGGGGAAGGAAAGATGGTGGACTGAGACAGACATTATTACCTTATGTACACGTATGATTACACAAACTACATTATGTACAGCCATAGAAACAAAAAGTTGTACCCCATTAGTGTACAATGAATCAAAATGCAGTCTGTCAAAATAAAAAATAAAAGATTAAAAAAAAATAAAAAGGAAAAAAAATCACATATATTATTGCCCACAAGAAATTTTATGCTTAATGTATGCAATGAGTTATGGGTAGCAATAAATGTGTGTCATTTAAATATATATTAAAAAAAGAAAGAATTCCAGCAAAACACTGAGTAGTAAGCAAAAGTTTAAGAGAGTGAAAGGCGACAGTCACATACAGCATAGGGATCCCACAGATTACCTAGGAGAAAGAAGGTTAGGGTGCTCACAGGGCTGGAGTTTTTAAGGAAACTAAATCCTTTGTTCTTGCCTTGATTTCCCAGGTTTATTAGTTTTTTGATAGCCCTCAGCAACTTCCTTTGTGAGGGTCTGGATATTCTGTCTGATAGGATGGTTGTGACATTGTTTCATTAATAAGAGAGGGTTGTTGGAAGAGATAATGATGGCACTTATCTGAAATCCACAGTGCCCCTTGAGGGGTTATAATTAGCTGTAGCTGGGGTCTTCAAGTACCCTACTTTCTTGATACCTATCTCTTTTAGTTAGGGTCCCCAGGATTTTAAGGAATAATTCCCTCAAAGGATTCCAGTTCTCTGCAACCTGAGAAAGGCAAGGCATTCCAGATCCCATTTCCCAATGCTTACCTGTTTAGATAAGGTTCCCCACAGTTTTATGGCTCCTGAATTTTTCTTGGTGCATAGGCCTAATGTCTACCCTTCATGATCCTTCCGCTCTATCCACCTGTTCATGGCTAACTAACCTACCTAACATTAGTCACATCAATAGTAAATTCCATGATTTCAAGGATAACCTAGCCCAACCCATGAATGAAAATTTTTGCTTTTAAGTTGTGTTAATTAACCTGGTGGGTTAGGCGACCTAAATATTAGCCTCATTTATACATTAAAAAGACTTGGATTTTTATCTTTGCCCATGATCACCTAGTAGCAAGATAGACTTAGGAAATGAGTCACAGACTTGGATCAGGAATAAGGATAAAAAATATCTTCTCACGGGCTCCTCAGGCACTGTAACAGTGGTGCTCTTCCTTCACCTTTTGAATGTAGCCCTCACTGCTTATTCTAAAAGGGATTTATTTTTATTTTCCTCTTCTCCCCTCCCATTCCTTAACCTGAGGTAGGAAACAAGATTGTTCTTGAGCACGTACCAACCAGAAGAAGGAGATGTCATCAGAAGATCTAAGAAGTGACTGTCTCCAAAGTTAACAAGTGAATTTCAACCTGGAATGCTGTCTTTGAAGAGTTTCTTTAAAACCCTGCTCTTCTCCCTGACAGGTAGAACCACAGCCTCTGGGACTTGACTCCCCTGTGACTCTCCTTGCTAGGAAAGCAGTAAACTCCCTTTTATTTCCTTTGTGTCAAAACCATTTCCTTGTTATTAAATTGGTATGAACTGGCATTGGGGACAAGGACCAAGCTTTTGGTAACAGCACCAGAAAGAAATAATGGCAACAAACAGACAATTTAAGAGCACAGGTCATACAGGATTGGAGACAGAACAAGGAAAGGTCCGGAGAGGCCCCAAAATCTCTCTAAGGAAGTCAGAGAAAAGGTGTGGTGATACAAGTGAGAGACAAATGTCATAAATGGAGGCTAACCGTGGTAAAAAGAAAAGTAAAATATGTATAGAAGATAGATAGATAGATCCTTAGGATGGCATCCATGAGAAAAAAATTAGATTTTAAAAATAGCTCAATGTTTCAATATTTGTGTATTTTGCAAATAAAGTAGCTATAATTTTAATAAGACAAATATGTGGAAGAATTTTGTGGAGATTTTTTAAAATAAAAATATAAGACCAATTTCAAATTAGCATACAATTGCCTTTGTAAGAAAGGCAATGATAAATTATTTGAGGATGATAGAAAAGTTCTTTCTTTGTAGTTTTTCTAGAATACTCCCAGGATCCTATTTTTGCTATTAATTTGCTTTCTAAATATTTCTTTATTGATACTCTAAAGGAAGTGCTGTGTAAACCTCTTTTGAAATTATAAAATTCACAAGTCACTGAAATCTAAATTAATGAGCTTTCACTATATTGCATTTATGACTCAGAATAAAAAGACACTTAACTGCTAGATTAAGCAGAGAATTCAATAGACAGAGTGAGGCTTTGGGTATTCCACTGGGTGATCCATGCTAAAGTACATTTCCATACTGATTGTCTGGGTCATGGCTCTTGCATTGGCATCCACTAGTGAGCTCTTGAGGCTTGATTAGTAAATTGTGACCCAACCATAGGCAGCACTTGAGTTCTGCAATTGCCTTAGTAAGGCACAGAGTCTCTTCAAATCACTTCGTACACATGTGGAGAGTTTCAGTTTCTTGGTTCATAAGCATGCTCAGAGGGTTAATTAGTCATTTTTCTGAGAGGATTTTATATTTCACAGAAAAATCTACTGCAGAACTTCATAGTATTATTATTTACATAATTTCTCCCCATACTTATTTTCTTTTTCTCCTAAACTTTATGGAGGACGAAAAAATTGTTTGTTAGTTTTTGAGCTGCATCCCCATTGAGATGGTTACCAAAGCAAAGCAAATTCTTCATAGTGTCTGCCTTGGTGACAGCAGCCTGCTGCCTCTCTTCTGTTTCCACTTGCCTATTCACTGGCTCCCTGCAGATTTCTTTTTAGGGAAACCTCAGATTCATTGGAAAATGTCTTTTTTTTTTGTAGTTATTGGGCATGCTCAGTATTCAAGGTCATTTTTCAATTCCTCCTAAAACTTTAACAAAATATTTCAGATAACAGATTTTCTTTTAATTTGCATAGCTTTTTTTTTTCTTTTTCCTTTTTCAATGTATCCTGTTGCCTACTGGGAGTAAAGGCATAAAATTTTCCTACTCCTAGGGAGAGAGTCTTTTTTTTATATTCAAATGGAGATTAAGCCCTTTGCCCTTTGCAGAGTTAAAATTTCAGCCAAAGCGATTACTAAGAGAAAAGGAAAAATGGAAGAGAGGAGGATATTACTAAAGTAAGAACTGTTTAAGGACTCCATATTGTTACTGAGCTGGGGCCTTCTGAGAAACTGAGGAAGCTCAAAGACCCTCCTGTCAAACCCTGATTCTTGGGGTCAAGTCAGAACAATTTCAGACATGTTGCTCAGAGAAATAGGAATGAGTTTATTGAAGAAATAGGAAAAGGGAAAGGGGACCCTCCCAAGGGAGAGAGTGGGCCTTCTCAGAAAGGAGAAGTGACACAGTGGCCATGGACAGATAGTCAGTGTAGATAATGAATTGGGTCAGAAAGGTGGGCTCTAATTTAAAGAAAAGGAAATGAAATGCTACCACTTCCAGACCACTTCCCCCCTCTCAACTGGTTACCAGCACCTCAGGGTATTTGCTTCTCCCAACACAAGGAGATTTTGCTAGTGAGTACCCACTGGGTAGCTCTTTCCTGCCTTTTAGCTGCTTAGGCCTAGGTAGGAAGGAGGGGGAAGAAAACCTGAGATCTATGAAGGGACAAGACACATACCCCCTCTGGATCATGGATACCCAACTCTGGGTCTCCTTCTCTCTGCAGAAGTCTACAATCTCTGTCTGTCCCTTAAATAAAACTTACTTTCTTCTCTTGTCTTCAAACTGTGGGAACACTGACCCAATCCTGATTTCCAAGACCTGTGTCCGTGGGACAGTGCCTCTTCTGCACTACAGTTTTATTGAGGCGTCCAGAGAAGTTTCCAGAGAGTCCCACCAAGGTCCACCTTTTGATTATTGACTGACAGCAGAATGATACTAGACTTTCAAGTTCCCACTGCCATGACAACTCTAGGTCACCTTGGCCCATGCTGACCAGTTCTTACAGATTTTATGGTTCGGAGGAATTGTCATTATTTCCCTGAGTTTCAGGATCTGGTCTTTGCACAGGGTCACAAAAGTCGAGAGACAATCAGGGTAACTTAGGTTCCTTTCATCAACATTATTTTGGGCCTATATTTCTTCTGCTGATAACAGGTAGTTTGCTGAGGAATGTGACATATCTTGTCCACTTAAGTCAGGGCTGCAGGTTAATTGCTTCTTAGAAAAGAAAGCCTATGACGAGTGAGTCCATCTTACAGAATTATTCTCTTAACTTCATGTCCCCACCATTCAGACCTATCTATCACCTAATAACATCATGAATATAAGTAAAACATAATAGTAAAG
>JAJEJO010002369.1:118186-206889 GCA_020662805.1 Glaucomys volans
ATTACAGGCGTGCGCCACCACGCCCGGCCATATGATGTATTTATGCATATACATATACAACATGTTCTTTTTATGGTTCTGTATTATCAGAAACACTATGCAGATAAAACTGGGACTCATAATTTGAGAGAAAAAGATTTTGGCTCTTTAAACCACATGTCCTAAAAGGTGTGGGAAGGAAGAATAAAAACCCTTGAAAGCAGATTCCAATCTGCAAAGGCATTTCAGACAGTGGAAGGATTTATAAGCCCCAAATGAATAATGGGTTAGACTTCAAGCCACCCTAATTACCGAGAGAAGAAAAACTGGAATAAAATTAATGTTGTAGAAAATAAATAATATGACTTCTTCCAAAGGACAGCAATATATCCTGGGATTTACAAATTAGACAAGGTTCTGCCAGCTGGGGTTGAGGGGAAAAAATGCTTTGCCAAATCAATCCTATGATGACTAATGATTTATTCTTCTACTACAAAGAAAATCTAATAATATCATTTCAAGAAAATAAGCTTACATAAGCCACAGATACTGCAACTTCTATAGAATAGATGTGTCCTTTTAATTATTTTATTGTTCTTCAAACCTGCTATTTATATATAAAAAGGTATAGAGAAGAATGTTACAGTTACCTGGATATCCATCCAAGTAATGGTGGACTGAGACAGACATCATTACCCTTGTACATATATGATTACATGAATGGTATGAATCTACATCATGCACAACCATAGAAAAGAAAAGATGTACCCCATTTGTGTACAATGAATCAAAATGCAGTCTGTAAAAATAAAAAATAATTTAAAAAAGAAATAATTAAAACTGCTATTGATGCTCCTTATCACACACGGATAGAAATTGTATCATAACAAATCTTTCAGCAACTTGTGTTGTTATTCTACTTCCAGCTCCAATTACTTTATTTCCACTGATACTTAGTGTTCCATCTTCAAGATTAGTCCACAATTTAGTTGCCCATTATCATGTCCATTAATATTTAGGTGACCAAAAATTTTGTATGATATTAATAAAAACATATAAATTTCACTTTTTTAAAAAAGTAAAAACCTAATGTGCATTTCCCATACTTTTAACCTGTCTTTCCCTTTGCATTTTAGTTATATACCTATGCATGGAAGATTTTCTTTTCAACAAATAAACTCTAAAAACTACTGTCATTTAACAGATGATTTTAATTTGATTGTGAAAACTATTTGGATTTATCTCATTTATCTTATATATATCTGTGATTTCTTTTGTCCTAAATTTAGCTTCTCTTCTCTCTTTTGTGCATTGCTTTAGAACTCTCATTTTTCTATGTCTAATTTGAAAATGATATATCATGCTTCTGATTTTCAAATGATTTACCCCTTTTCATATTACATGCGTTTCCACATTTCTAGTCAAATTAAATATATTGTATCCTGATAAGTACTCGTTACACTTATTCACATTTAACAGTTTTTTTATTATTATTTCTTATTCCATCTCAGTTCATCTTCTGTGTTCAGTTGTCTTCTTTTTCAGGAATCCTCTGTGGAGGTTCCTTTGGTCAGGTAATGCTAAGAATAATCTGCCTGGATTGTGACTACATGAAAATATCTTTATTTCTCTATTTTCTTTGATAAATATTTACCTCAGTAGGAAAGCATGCATTTTCAGTATTTCTCTCCTCTTTTTAAGGATATCTCTTTTTTTGTTGAAATTCTTTCCTCAGTCTAATTGAAATTCTTAATGATGCAGTTTTCCTTCCTTAGTTCTTTTATTCTTGTTGCTTTTGTTGACAATATAGTTTAATCCAGTGTTTGTATACACTAATAGATATTGATTTAACACCACTGTCTCTTTAGACAGAGAAACCCAAAAAGAAAATTTCAAAATGTACAAAGGGAATAAATATAAAACACTTTAATATTAAAATGTATAAATTGTCAGTTATTTCTGGAAACAACTTAAGAAAATGCAGCAACCACATACCCATGGATAGGTGTTTGGCGCTGATGGTGCTAATGTGAGGAATGTATCACTCAGACCTAGCATGATTTTTTTCTGCCTTTTACTGATGTACTAATATCCTAGAGTCTTAGTGTAAAAACAAAACAAAAACTAAGGTAACCAAAAGTCCTTCATTTTACCAACAGAAACCTCCAACATGCCAGCATTGGTAAGCCTGAAAATGACAATGTCTTTTTGTGCTTTGGAGAGGAGACAATGTCAATAGACTCTGGAAATGAGATGATCAGAACAGTGAGTATGGGGGTCCACACCGGGTGGGTCAGACATATATGGATGGATCCATTGTAGTATGAGAAAATCAAGTTGATTCTAAACACTGAATAATTCTTCCACATTCTCCATGTCCTACTAGTGTGGCCTTGCAGACTGCTTTGGTACAATTAAATGGGGAGTAGTAAATTAATTATGCAATCATTTTCCAGAGTATTCTAGAGGTTTTTATTACTTTTACTGTATTTACATTCTGAGAGCAGCAGATATTTGGGGCAAAGTCTCTTGATAAAACTATACACTGAAGTCCTTCAGCCACTAAATTATGAACATCACTTAGAGCAGCAGCTTCCTTTAATGCCCAGTTTACTGGAGAAGAGTGGCTAATATAATTGTTTACATCATTTCATGAGGCTAATCTTCAATTACACTCATTCAGGAATTGTTCTGGTGAGAGGAAAAGCAGGACAAAGCATTCTCATCAATCTGCTCTGACAGCCCCAGGGCTGGTTTCTTTCAAGATGTTTACTGTCTTCAGTGTTCTTCAGAATCACTAAGCTATGATGTAGGTTTATTTATTGGACTTGAGCAGCAGACTTGTGTGCTTGAGAAAATTCATTTACTTTATTTTCTAAATGTCTTAGCATCTAAATTTGGTTTTATTAATTTACTCTGACAATGGTCCTGATATTTTTCCTCATGTACCTTTTATAAATTTTACTAAAGTTTGAGAGAACTTCTTGTATTAGAACCTCATAGTAATATATTAGTTTAAGATTAATTTATCCAGGTTAATCTTAAAGTTTATTTCTTACACATAGCACAAGAAAGTTACTATAAGAAATACAGTTTTTATTTTTACTTATCAGCTTAAAATTTTGACGTAAAGAGTATGAATTTAAACCTCAATCCTGTGTGAAGGCATGCCTGTGGTTATGATTCTTTAACGGACAACTTTTTCTAAACCAGAGCTTAGTTTAATGTAGGTAAAATAAATAAATAATTTCTACTTATGAATGGGAGTTTTAATCCTAATCTGGAGTCTCATTATTTGAGGATACTAACTTTAAGCAGTTGTTTTAGGGTCAACTCTCCATTTATGCTCTTCAAAGCTGTAACTGATGTCTCTGGACCAGTAATTAATTAATAATTACTTGCCAATATTGGAGTTCATCTTCAGATTACTAGGAGAGGAAAAAGGAAAAAAAAATGGAAGATATAATTGGTGGATCATACCAAATTTGATATTTTCTTACAGGTCCCTGAGGTTCAATTTATTCAATAATTTTGGCTCTCTCTTCTATAAATAGATTATTTCTATTGATCTGTCTTCACTTTTTTTCACTCTTTCATCTGTCTTCTGTTCTGCTATTGTGACTGTTGACTTTTTGTCAGATATTTTACCTTTTAAATTTGTAATATTTCCTTTAGTTCTTATTTATAATTTTATTTGTCATTGAGAGATACTTATTTTTCAGTAATAAGTGAATTTATTATCATGTCATAGAGGATGATAATAATGCCTGCTTTAAAATCTTTGATAATTCCAGAATTTAGGTCATCTTGGAGTTTTAGTTGTTGACTATTTTTTACCTTGAGAAGTTCTCATATTTTTCTGGCCCTCTATGTTGAATAATTTCATATTGTATCACATTCATTTTATTTATCCTCTTGTGAATCTGAGTTCCATGAAACAAAACATACTTCTAAGTCATGGCCTGCACGAGGAGAGAATAGGTAACCCTGGGAGGTGTGGGCTGGCTGGAAATAAAAGGCTGGAAAAGTAGTATCAAGAAATATAACAAAGGATGCAGAAATATATATATTGAAAGTGGGGGCTTTACAGTGGAAAAGTCCTGATGTGTCTGATCCTAACAAAAGGGAAAAAGCCCATAAATGCTTTATGAATAGTGAAACACACCAAAGGAATTTATTGCAAGGAGGGGTTCTTCAAGGTAAACCGGAAGCCAGAGGCTGTGTGGAAGTTGGTCTGATTAGGGACTTATCACTTGCTCAGTAATTCTTCCCCTTCCAGGGAGCTAGTTGGGGCACTGGTATCTCTTTCTTCCTCTGGGGAGTTGTGCTTGAACCTAGGACTGTCTGAGTCAATAAATTCCATGACATCACAGAATTTTTTTTGAGCAGGAGGTTTGCCAAGGCACTATAGCTGTCTCAGATTGCTGAGATTATACCAAGAGTTCTCCAAGAGGCTCACCTCTGCTTAGAGATAGCTCAGCTATGCCTGCAGTTCACTTGCAGCTTCTAACAGACAGCACTATTGTTTTGTTTTGAGTTAGTGGTCAATCAACCTAGTTAGGTTCAGGTTGCAGCTTCTGTGTCACCTTCTACAAACTGGTTCCAATGTAGGTTTAATTCTCAAATCTTTTGGGTCTTCCCCAAAGAAGCATGCACTTCTCAGGAGTAACCTGGAACTAGGATCTCAAGTCTATATGAGAGTTCAGCTCTCAGTCTTTGAGATGATGCTTTGGGTCTGTTCCACTCCAATGTATTTCAAGGGTAAGTTCAATACTGAGTCAGTTTATATACTGAGTCAGGGAATCCTCTTCCCCAACTCTCTTTTCTGTAGGATCTCACATACTACACAGCCTTCTGGAACCCTCTTATGCCAGCACTCTGAATAGAAAGACAACTTCTCTCAGAGTTTTAACTACCCACTGGTTGCTTGCTTACTTCTGCATGTTTATTTTTCTGTGCAGTATCACAAAATCAGCAAAAAGAAAAACAATGGGGTTTCACATGTGTGTGTGTGTGTGTGTGTGTGTGTGTGTGTCTGTCTATCTGTTTTATCTGACTTGTCTCTCTTCCTCTTATAAACCACTGGTATTTAAGCATGAGGGCTTCACCCTAATGATCCTGTTTTATCCTAATAACTTTCCTAAAACCCACCTCTAAACAACACAATTTATTAAATCTCTACCCTTTTAATATCTCACAATGGGAATTAAATTTCACCACATGAAGCCTTAAGAGACACTTAAGCTACATCTACACCATAGAATTTGGTCCCCCTCACCAATGTGCCTGCTACTGTGAACTTGTCAGAGTTCTTAAGAAGTGGCTTTGACATTTTCTTCAGAGTTTAGTTGTAAGCAGTAGAAGAAAAAGGAAACCATAGGTTTATTTCCTTCTCTCTCTCTTTTTTTCCTACCAGAAGTTTTGCGCTTGGCAGTGTAAATTCCTGTTTTAAAAATATAACCAGATTATCAAAATGCATTGATCCCCCAAATCTAATCAATACATTTAAGGTTAGCATTCAGTGGTCACTACTGATGTGGGTAAGGTGAACATATTGTTTAAAATCAATAGATTTCTATTTGATATGTATTTATGCTAGTTTGTATTTACAAGTTAGTTAGATAGATACCAAAATTTCTGCAATTCTAATGTTTCCCACATGCTCATCAGAAAAGCATTTTCTTTCCTTAAAGATAAATATTTCCTGTTGTTGGAAATGTGTCCTCTGCAGTAACTTGTGAGCACAATGGCACTGATTATAAAATTCAGAATTCCTTTTGAACACTGATTGTAAAGATTCTTTCCTGACAAATTTCTCCAAAATATGGGGAAATATTTTGAGAAATAGAAACTAGCATTTTTACATTTTGCATTTCTCTTTTGCATCCATTGAAATTGTCACTAATTCAAAGTCACTGTCATGTCTACAATTCAATATGCTTCCTTGTAGCTGGATGCAGGGACTATAAAGTTTTCCCCTGTTCTTTTCAGCACTTTAAGCAACTTAATAAAAAGTTAGTAGTATCAACTTTGTGTTAGTTTTCTTGATTTTTTTTTGTTTGTATTTTCACTAAGGAGATTCTCTTAACCTCTAAGAGATTTATAAATGAACTCAGAATAGAAAGGAAATAATTAGAGGTGGCTAGAATGCTAAAATCCATGGGTACAATTCAGAGGATGGAAATCCCTATTCATCATTTGGGCAGCTTCTCTCCAGGGGCCTCCCCATGAATCCATTGAGTTAGAAGTGACAAAAATAATCAGTTAGTCTGGTTTTTCCTTTTCTGCCCTCAAGTAATATGGTACCTAGTGAATTAAGCAACCTAATCAATCACCTACTGACCTGATCCTAAAGCCATTTTTATTCTACTCAGAATTTCAGATATAAAGTAGAAGTATAAATTGTGATTTTCAACTTGTGCTCTTTTTCTTAACATCAAGAAATGTAGTACTGGGTAGGCTGATTCAACCTGGTTTGGGTGCACATGTTCACATCTTCCTTGAACTCTGCTTATTCAAGTTAAAAATAAATTAGTCAGAACTGTAATTGTCAACAATCTAAATCACACAAAAATATTTCATAATTATCTTCAAAAGCAATACTTTTTCAGTGTCACTGGGGTTCAAGAAATAGACTGTGGGAATAATCAGTTATAAAACACTTCACTCACACTGAGAAACTTATGTGATCTCTTTGCACATCTATGCCTGCTAGGTTAAACACCAAAGTAGCAAATAAAATTAGAAAGTTTTGTAAGTGACTTTGTCTTTTTGCATTCTCACCGCCAGTGTATTAGTTTTCCAGTTGTTCTTCATCCTTGGAGGAATTGTCCTTGGCAGTGTTTGAACCACTCTAATTTTAATTTATACCCTTCTAATAAGTATGAAGTAGTATTTCATTATGCTTCATATTTGAAGAATATTCAGCAATGAAGATAATGCCATAAGCAGAACAGGGTTTCTTGTATCTGATACTTTCATAGCATGAAAT
The DNA here is from genome assembly GCA_020662805.1 of Glaucomys volans. NCBI lineage: Eukaryota > Metazoa > Chordata > Mammalia > Rodentia > Sciuridae > Glaucomys > Glaucomys volans. Next base: position 125,157 of record JAJEJO010002369.1, read on the forward strand.
AGATATGCAACATATATATTGAAACATAAACAAACTTGTGAATAGATAAATGAATGTTTTTCCTAGATATTTAATTTGTAAGTCTGATCTATCCACCTATTATTTATTTACTTATTTATTTATTTGGTGTCAGGGATTTAACTCAGGGGTGCTTAACCACCAAGCCACATCCCCAGCCCTTTTTAATGTCTTAATTTGAGACAGGGTTATGCTAAGTTGCTTAGGGCCTTGATAAGTTGCTGAGACTGGCCTCGGACTTATGATCCTCCTGCCTCAGCCTCCCAAGCTGCTGGGATTACAGGCATGTGCCACCATACCTGGCTACCCACCTATTTTTGCTGGAGAATGTCTTTCTGGAGTTGCCTGATATAATAAAGTTTTGGCTTTCCTATCAAAAGTGGAATTTGTTCTTGCCTAGTTTTTGGTAATGAACATTCTACTAATAGAAACGGTAGATGTTAATATCACAGTGTCCTGCATTGTGTCATATCACCTCCTTTCTTTTTCTCTTCTTATAAGCCTAAATGTGCACTATTACTTACAACCTGAACAAGGGCCGGACTCTAACCCTCTCTCTCCTGTGTTATCTAATTCCAATTTATCCTCTGGCCAACCTTCCTAAAACTCTTAAGTATTTCTTGTACTAAGACTTGTCAATAGAATGGATGGTAATGGAAAACTAAAGTCCCTTTGATTACTGAATGCATTAAAATATTTATTATTTAATTTATTTATATTCCAACTGGCTGCATTTGAGTCAATTAGACACAGTAAAAGGCATTGATATAAATAACAGAAATGCTTTGTGTTACAAAAGTAGAATGATGATAGAATTATTTTATAAGAACTTATTCAGTTCTTATTCCTACAAATGTGCTTAAAATTGCATTGCTTACTCTTTATTTTAGGTTGAATTGTGTCACCTCACCTCCAAAATATATTGAGGTCCTAACCGTTAGTAACTCAGAATATGACATTATTTGAAAATACGGTGTGCTATGTTTTGAATGTTTGTTCCCTCCAAAACTATGGTTTAAACGGAATTGCCATGGTGATGATATGGGGCACAGGCTGTACTTTCAAGAAGCATAAAGTCAGGAGGGGCTGTGCCTTCATAAATGGACTAGTGCTCCTAATCACAGGAGCAAATTCACCCTATCTGCTTGCTTTCTGTTTGCCTATCCATCATGGTGATGCTGGTGATGAGAATCAGGGCCGAGTTCCATTTCCTTGATGTGAGGATTGAACACCCTAGAAACACTGAGGCAAGTATAGAAAGCAAGTTTTATTTAAAGAATAAAACAGAGATAGACTTCTCCAAAGAGAAGGAGCCCTAGAGCTGGGTGCCTGAGGAAGGGGGTGGGGGTCCTGCTCCTTCTGTACACTTTAGATTTCCTTGTTCTCATGCCCTCCTTCTCCCCTTATCTTGCCTATGTGACTATAACCAAAAGGTGGGAAAGAAACCTTTCAGAGGTGCCTCTCCATGTCTGCAGGAAAAGAGCCAATCAGGAGGTACTTCCTTAACAACTCCCTGCAGGGAGGAACAAGTTCCCTGGAGGAGGGGAAGTGTCCTGAAGGCATTAACATTTTATTTACTCCTGAATTAGCCTCCATCTTTCTGATTGGACACAATTATTTATTATCAACACTGACTGTCCTTTTGCCCTCCAGCCTCAGTGGGACACCTTCCATCATGATGATAACAAGGTCTCAGATTCTTCATCTTGGACTTCCCAGTCTCCAAAACTGTGGAGGGAATACATTTCTGTTCTTTATAAATTACCCAGTCTTAGGTATTTTGTGAGAGCAGCACAAAATGGGCCAAGACAGCGCTGTTGCAGATGTCATTAAGTAAGATGAGTAGCAGTAGGGTGGATCCCCCATCCAATATGTCTGGGGTCTTTGCAAGACTTTCAAAGACAGAGACACAGAAGATGCCATGAGATGATGAAGACTGAGGGTAGAGCTACTTAATTTCAAGGCAAGAAAAGCAAAGATTTCCAACAAATCCACAGAAGATCTGAAGAAAGATCTGCCCACAGATCTAAGTAAGAGGAAGTCCTGCAGTCTGAATTCTGACTTCTAGTCTTCATAACTGGAAGACTAAAACTTTTTGATATTTCCATCCTTGTTTATTGTATTCTGTTATGGTAAACTTTGAAAACCAAAACATTCTTTGTGTGTGAGGAAACAAGTTTCTTTATAGAATTTTTCTCTTGACTTGTATGGGAAAAAAGTCTAGTCAATTTTACCATATATGTGCAGTCACATATGGCAAAATACAGTAAACAAGAGCACAATATTTAAGCACTTTTCTGGAAATTGCTTTTATTGTGGAATGTGGTTTTGACACTGAAACTAATAAACAAATCCCAGAGAGTGATTCTATACTGGCATGTAGAAATATGTATCACTGATGCTGATAGCCATTTATTTGCTTGTGTTTATAGGAAAAATTTCTAAAGTAATTTATTTCTATGACATTTGATCACAAAAATTGGCATTACAAGTAGATTACATTTCTTTAGACCTGTGAACAGGAATTACTAAATTTTAGCCTTTCTATTTCTGGAAGAATATCATTCTTCCATTAGAAAACTATTACAACCTAGGTATTAGAAAATTATTACAACCTAGGTGTGATGAGACCTGATTTCAAAGCTCTGTCTGCAGGTTTTTTGAACCTAAGTCAGTACACATAGGTAAATATTTAACACAATGTCATAGCCTTACTAGTGCTAATGATAGATTCTGCACCTTGCCTTTGATCCTATTCCTTGTTCTGTCCTTGATTATAGGGGAGTATATTCAGTCATCCCAGACTAGGCCTCATGCATAGTATTCAAACTGTAAATATCTACTAAATTGAAAAGTATATCTCATATATGAGTATGGTATATATCTAATTCCACGTGTTGAATACAGTTCCAAACATTTCAGATCATTTTTATCTAAAATGTAACAGAGTAGAGTTAGAGACATAGAAAATTAACAGCTGTATTGAGTAGAATTTCTCACTCATTTTTACAATGAGAGATCATTCCTTGTGCTGGTTATATTCTGTTTGGCACCAGAGATCTGCTCTCCACTCTGCCCTGCTCTGATTCCTGGAGAGCTGACCCTGTAGACTGCATTACCACCACCCCTTATTAGCAGGTTTGCTGTGTGATTTGACCCCTGGGACACACCACAGGACATCAGAGGGCAGGAGAAAAAGAAATTAAGAGGACTATTGTTCTTCCTATCCTTTGCTGTGGCACCTTGCTTTAATAGCTGCTGAACACCCAAATGAGTGCAATCCTATGGGTCCTCCCTCTCCAAGGCTCCAATTTTGCCAGGGCTGAGGATGAGGTCATCTCCCCTTGCCCATTCAACTTTACATGTGGTAATGACTTCAAACTGTTGTTACTTTGCATTCAGTGCTCTGTTTTTGTTCTTTACATTTGGGTATTTATTTTATTTTTCCTAACCCTGTGTATACTTCTTTAAAAAGGCTTGTCTTTACATTTTTCTTATTTGAACCAACAGTTTCCTGCCAGAGATTCTAACCCAAACACTCTATCAAGAAGTTACTTTGTTAGATAAAATAGGTTATACACATTAGAATGTGCGTCAGATGAACTTCCTCAGTTAACTTTTGATCTTCACCTTGCTCCTGTTTTCCTTGGTCTTCAAATCCTATTAGGAAACCTGCAAATGTTTTTACTTGGTCAGAATGGCAAGCAGCTATGAGTATTTGATGGATTTAGTAAAAAAATAAGTGAATTTTAAGTGTATTTTTGTTTTTCAAGTTTGTAAGAGAAGGAATATCACTGAGAGTAGTTAAAGGGATTTGTAGATCCTATTCTACGTCAACTGATTTATTGAAACTCTTGGCTTTGGTTATGTATGCCCTCCAAATAGCCAGTTTCCATGAGCTTCTGTCAGCTCTTCTTACCTGATGACTGTAGAATTGAATGCTTTCTACCCCTTCCTCTACTTAACACTCTTTCTTTTCTAATGTTAAGTATTATTATTTAGCATTTATAATTATTTAGCTTACTCTAAAGTAAAACTAATAGACCTTAACTGCAAATAGACTTTGGTTCCATTCCTAGATTCACTACTTAACCTTCTTTTTGAGTTACAAAGCCTGTAGTGATCTCACTATTTTCAAGTATCTTCTCTAAGCATTATAAGACTATTCTGGGTATTTGTATTTTTTAGAACAGTTACTTCAGCTGGCAGTCTTAGAGCAGCAGCACAACTTTGATATGAATAATTTTAGAGTCCAGAAAACTATTTTAGTCCAGAAAACTATGAATAATTTTAGAGTCCAGAAAACTATTTTTAGTATTAAAAAAAATTGGCTATCACCTTTCATAATTCAAGAGATTTCACAGGATATCCTGATATTCCATTTTAGCTTAAAAATCAAAATGCCAATCTGTAAAGGAATCTGTGAGATAACAGTTTTTGAATGGCTACAACAGACTGGAGCTGATTTGAGACTGCCTTATTTAGATAGTCATGCATTCACTCATTCCCAGAAAGTCAATTTTATTCTTATACATTATTAACTTGGCCTTATTTGTATTTAATTATGCATTCCTTAATTTAAAGTATACAATGCAATAATCTCCTTGACCCTCCTCCTGTAGTATTCCAAAATAAGGAATCTCTTTTTCCATTTATTTGTTCAGGCACTGGAGCATCAGAAAGAGTTGAAACCACTTGAATGTTTAATGATATTGAGGCACCAAACTTGGACAAGCAGATATTTTCCATGCCTTAGAGTTTGCAGTACATTCAAAATTATATAAGGCATCATCTCTGGCAATTCTACTTAGTAGCAATACATTTAACATCCACTATTTTTAAAAACTACTGCTCTACCCAAAATGTACCCTAGTCTATTCTTGAAAGGGGCTCCATATTGGCGGACTTCACCTTTTAAAATTCCTATCTTGGATGGAGGTGCTTATTATCTTCAACATATAAAAATATTAATATTCACATCACATTTGCAAAAGCAAACCTTGTTTATAAATTTAATTAGCAGGAATTTTTTAATTGAATCAAAATGTTTCTTCCCTCCGCTACTGTAACACTGGATCTTTCTCCTAATCCAAATATTCCTTTTTGAAAAAAATATTTAGGGGTATAGATAAAGGATAATCACCATAGTTGCTAATCACCTATAAAATATTCTAAAGGAATTTTCAACTTAATCCATGAAATTATTTATTAGGATGATAGTGTCCTGTGGTGGCACAAGTGGAAAGATAGGTTAGAAAGGTGATGAGGAACTTTCCAGGATAATAGAAGTCAGTATCTTGATTGGGATGTTGACTGCCCAGGTATATGCCTTTGTCAGGACTCAATTATCTATATTTGAAATTTTTATACTATGCTATAAGTAACATAACCTCAATAAAATAACAAAAAATTTTATTTCTACACAAGGAGAAACACCGTGTTATTAAGCAATGGAAATAATACTGTCTCCATTGTCAATATTGTGGGTACTGCCCGAGTTACTTCTATTTGTAATGTCTAATTTAATCATTTGTTATTATCAGTTTCTCCACCTAATTTTTCTTTTTAAAAAATCTTAAAAACACAATGTTAACATTTTCATACATATAACCAAGTCAGGCATAAAGCAGAAGATATAATTCTAACTAGCCACCATTAAGAAATGGCTTCCGTTAATCTATTTAACTAGTCAGTATAAAGTAGCTCCCTAATTTATCATAACTTTTAGTTTTATTTTTCATTTTGCGAAAAACATTTTAATAACCAGCCAGAGCAAGATAAAATAGGACCTTTGAAGACAAAACATTTTATTTTGCTTTAACAGAATATCTTTTGCCAATAAGTTGGTCAGATGAGCCAGTCTAATTTTCTAGTGATATAAAATGTTGAAAATTTACTGAGTAGTTTTTTTTTTAAACTGTGGGATGTTAAATTGTGCCTGTTATTAAAAAGTTAGATTTAGAGTATTTTAAAATTGACTTAAGATGCTTAAATATTTTATTTTCAGACTACCACAAGGTAAGAATTGTACTATTCCTTAAGGACACTTATTTTTATGTAACACCTTCCAGACTCCCTAAGACTCTACTGCATACATATACTGATCTTTTCCCCTACCGATATCATAATGGACAAATTGTCATTAAGATAAGAAAGTCATTCTTTCTGTTGTCTCTTCATTAAGTCATTAAGGCCTCCAGAGAAATCTCTGGACTTGTCGTAGATCTGTTTCCCAACTTTTCAACAACTCATAATCTGAACTTGGGTGTTGCATGTCTAACATATTGCTCCCTGAGGCACCAATAACCTCAAACCTTCACCAGTGTTGCTGGCAGAAAGAACTTTTTAGGATGTTTTCTAGTTTTTTTTCTTTTTCCAACCCTCGCTTCTGGTCTTCTCCATGGTTTCCTTGTGCCGGTTCCTATGGCTATGGCAGTGGCCATGATGAATGACTATGGGATTTTTGGCTAATGTGTTACTTCTGCATTGAAATTGTGTCCCCAGGCCTTACTGCCATTTTTGTATTGCATATATAAATGTTACATAAAGGGAATAGTGAATAATGAGTCAATGAAGTTCTGCATAATGTTTAAATTAATCCACTGAAACTCAGGAAGTTTTTTAAAAAAACAACCAAGAAACCAAACATATCATTAGAAATTCTATATAATACTCATGTAAAAATACTTTTTTTTATGATTCCCATTTCACACACATAAAAAGAAAAGACAATAAAATGATATAAATAACACTGAATACATTATTTTAAGGTGCTTATTTTTAAGGAATGCAGCTTTAAAATGCATTCATTTCTATTTGTGGTAATTAGATATCGTTATTTTTATGAAAGTTCCTTGAGGCCAAAGTAATTTCTTATTTATCTTTATTTACTCCCTCTAGCTAATTAAAAAATAAACACAATTGCAATTGCCGGTGTATTTATTATTTAAACTAATACTTTATGGTCTTTTTGCATTTTCAAATACATTTGCATTTAATAACTGTTGATTCATTCACAAATTGATTCATTCAAAAAGTAATTATGGAATCACAATTACATTCAAAGTTAGAATAAGCCTTTAGTCCAGGGAAGAAAATGGACACACAGTTGATAATTATAATACCGTATAATATAGTGTATAGCAAGGAGATAAAATCAGCCTTGAAAACAAAGGAAATGCTCTTGAGTGAAGAGACATCTAAAGGGAGAATAAGAGTTAGCCTTGAGAGAAAGGACCAGGAAAATGGTCCTTCCATGTACCAGAAAGTGTATGCAAACCTTTCAATAAGGTAAGCTATTCTAAGGACTGTAATAGGTTTTCTGTGCTTCAATGTCTCTATCCATAAAATGGACATGGTTAAAGTACTTATCCAATATAATAACAGTAAGCATTAAACATTTTATATGGAACAATTCCTCCTACAATTGTCTGATGAAAATCAATGAATGCATATTTGAAATTTAGAATATAGGAAGGGATAGAGACAAGTTAATTATATGTCAGATAATAAAATAGTAATCTAGTGGAGATAATGCTGGTTAGAACTATGAGTGAAAAAGTGGTATAGAAAGAGATCAATAAGTTTGACAGGTATTCAGAGGCAAGAAATAGTGAGATTTGGAAATGGAATGCTTATACAAAGTGAGGATTAGGGAAGAATGAAAATGATTTGCAGATTTGGACAGCTTAAAAGGAAATAGAAATCACAAGGTTATTCATAAACCATTCCTTATTTCCTTCTCCAGATTTTTTTTCCGTGTTAGTCTTCCTTTGGCTATCATCATTATCAGTAAAAATTGTCTAATATAAATTAGGAAGAACCCTGTTTCATCCTTCCTTTGGCTTCTACATAGGTGGTTTTCTATTCTTCTATATTCTTTTGTTCTTTTACCTCACTTCAATTTAACTTCCACAGTCAGTTCGTCAGATATTTCTGCTGATTCCATCTTCTGTTCTAGTTATAGCCTCTTTTACAGGAAACTGAATAATTATAAACATTTATATGGTTGTTTACTTATGATTGTATTTCCTTCTGGATTAGAAACTACATGAGGACTGCACACATGTTAAAATAGAATCACAACTACATCTTCAGGTCCAGCATGGTGCCTAATAATAACAAGTACTAAAAAATATCTAGAAAATATGACCAGGGGAGTTGTGGATGGAGTCTAAAAAGTTCAAGTTTGAACCTATAATGGTGGCTACCTGTCAGTATGCATTTTGGAAGGTCTTGGGAAAGCCAGGGGAAACTACATAGTCAAGTACAGAGATCTGGATAAAGATGGTAGCATATAATTAAAATAACACACTTTATGTGTTATGTTGTGAATTAAAACTTGTACATAAAGGAACTACAAAGTGAAAATATGCAAATATTGCAAATAATGCAAAGTGAAAATAGGGTGTTTCTACTTTTCTGTCAGGAAAGAGACAAAAGTCCATTAGGCATTAAACTAAAATCTGTGCATGATTCCTATATGCACAGGTTTCAGGTAACATGGTGCAAAACTGTTGTTTATACTGTAACAAAATTCCTGGAGGTAGATAAGATTGTCAGAGAATGTGATAGTAAATCTATGTATCTGGAGCTTTGTTCAATACGAAGACCAGAAGGAGTTTTTTAAAAAGGTAAATTAAGGAGAAGAAAGAAACAGAAGGAAAACCAGGATTTATTCTCACAGAAGTCATGGGGAAAGTTTTTCTTAGTTATCTGACCATGAACAGAAGCTGGATATATGTGAGTGGAAGTCAGGTTTCAGTGTGTGGGTGAAAGTAAATTGAGAGAGAGAAAACAGAGAGTGGCTATAAACAATTCAAGAAGTTGGGTTATTAAGGAAAGGATGAGAAGATGATCTCTGAAGGAGGAAAGGTCTTGCAGGGGCAATATTGCATGTGTGATTTGTTGATTTGTTTGTTTTCAAGACAGATGAGATTTGAAAGTGCTTAAATAAAGGACTCTTCACTTGCCTAGGAATGAAGACAGTGAAAATAAAGATGGCACTAAAAGAAATGAACTATCAAATCAAGAATGGAGGAACCATAACTGCAATTTGCTAAGTGAAAGAAGGCTACCTACTTTATGATTCCAAATATAAGGCATTCTAAACAATACAAATCCACGGAGGCAGGAAAATGATCACTAGTTGCCAGTGGAATGCTGTGGGAGGAAAAGGTGGAGCTGAGCACAGGACATTCTTAAGACAGTAATAGTGTCTGTGTGATGCTTTAGCTGCCTGTCCTTATGCATTTGTAGAAACCCATAGAACGTGCGACACCAGGGGTGAACAATCACACTTCGGCAGAGAGATGTAATGTAAGTTCTGCATTGTAAGAAATGAGCCCTCTGGTGGGGGGATGTTGACTGCAGGAGGCTGTGCTTATGTGGGGATAGGTGGTATGTGGGAAATCTCCAAACTATTTGTTCAGTTTTGCTACAAACTTAAAACTAGTGCTAAAAATAAATTCTATCTTTTAAAACATAAGACAATGGAAACAATAAAGAAGAGGTAATCTGCAGGTTCAGATCATGGGGAAGAGCAGGAATAAGGAGGTTGGAAGTATTGGCTGCTTTTATAAAAATGATGTCTTCTTTTCCAGTAGGTCATTTTACAGTGGGGAGCAGGTGAATTAAGATGAAAAACACCTTGGAGATACAAAACTTTGGGATTTCTCAAAGGTGTGTATTGCTACTTTCCTGTTAAGAAAGAGACAAAAATTCATAAGGAAAAGTTTGTGTGTATGAAAAGCATGGACACAGTTAGGAAGTGCCACTGTGGACAAACACCCCACTTGGAAAATGAACAGGAATTACTGCACAGTCTTGGAGTCCAGCTGTGGTTAGAGAACATGAGTTTCTAGCAGCATGAATGTATAAATGTGTTATCTTTCTCCAGCAGGGCTCCACAAACTCAACTAAGGTAGGAAGAAAGGTAATAGCTGAATTGACCCAAGGCTGGGGTTTTAATATTTTGTATGGACAGCAGATTCAGAGGACATGGAAACTAAGGAAATTGCCAAAATACTAAAGTGACTAATCATAGGAAGATTTAAGAGAGAAAATAAAGACTGAGAGAAAGGGAGAGAGGAATCACCAAACTATTTGCCCTACTGAGATGACATCCTCAAACAACCTTTGAAACAAACCTTTCAGGTAGACAAAAAAACTAATTGCCATTGTTTTGAGGAAGAAAAGGAGGATGGAAGATGTGATTTGCTGTTCAAATCTCACAGGGTGTTCAGTTAGTTCAGAACCTTCTGCCTCTAGGCCTAAGACCTTTTGGTTTCCTGCACTGAATCTCCATCTGACACAGCAAGTGTTTCTCATTCTTCTCTAGAGTCATCTGAGTCACCCTCATATGTGTCTTGTCCTGGGGATCATTATCTGTGTGCTGATATTGATATAGGTCTTGGAGATCAGAAACAGGCTCTTGTTCCCTAGTGTTGAAAATTATTAAATATCCAAGAAATACCAAGGTAAGCTTAGAAAGCAAGTTTTATTTAAGAAGAGAACAGAAATAGACTTCTCCCAAGAGAAGGGGCCCCAGAATTGGGTATCCGGGAGAGGGGTTGTGTCTTTCTCTTTTAAGATTCCCAAACCCCTCTTTTTAAGTTATTGTCTTGTTTTTCTTACCTGCATCTGTGACCAAGGGCAGGGACACAGAGGTTAGCAGTTACAAACCCAGAGTGCCCAGAAGCACAATTGCATAGGTTAACAACCCATTGTCTTCTCTGTTTGGATAACCAGTCAGCATCCTCTCTTGACCCCCATCATTCATTACCTACACTGACTACCTGACCTTTGCCCCTGCCGAGGCCAGGTCCTGCTGCAGGCAGATTGCTTTTTGGCGAAGAAAGTATGTGTTGTAGGGGCTGCACAGTGGACTCATTTTGTAGAATTATTCTCTTAACCTCATGTTCCCACCTTTCTCATCTATCTGTCCCCTGACAACATGAAAAAAGCTCACTCTGCAGGACACAATGCTGCCTTGTTTCTGGAAACATTTCCTTCATCCTTTTAGTGATCCTACGCACTTAAAATATTAAATTATTCTATGGATCTGGGAAAGAGGTCACTGGGGGAGCAGGGTTTTAGTATGTACAAGAGCTTGGGTGCATTCTTCAGCATAAAAATAAATAAGTAATCAAGTCATTCCAAAGAAGGAAATTTTCTATCCTATCCTATACGATACTGTACTAAGGAAGTATATCCCTAAGACCAGGGCAGACTTCATAAAAGTAACATATAAACTGAGTACCATATGTAGGAATCCAAAGATAGTTCCAAGAACAGAAATAGCATGTGAAAAGAACCAGAAACAAAAGCATGGTGAATTTGGAATACAGCTCTGGTCAGGGAACTACTTTGAAGACTAAGGACTTTGGAAAATGGGAAGTTGACAAGGGTTGAGACTAGAGAAGAATGAGGTCAACTGATTAAAACTCCATCATTTCATCAAAGGATTCCGAAATTAATTATGGGGCAAACTGGGAAGGAATATAGGGCAAGGGTGTCACTGCAACATACATAAACAAATGAATAATTAATGCATGCATAAGGGATCTATATGGTAATACTGTTATGGGGCACAACTTATTAACAGACCTTTCACCACTGAGGAGTCCAAATTTGAGAGTCTTTATTAAACCGGCTGCCTGACTGTCTCACAAAATGCCCCAAAAATGGCTATTGGAAGAATAGCCCCCACCACAGGGTTGCAGGGGTTCTTATACCAAAAATCACATCAATCATAAGTATCTGTTGCTATGATTCGAAATTACAAACTTACATCATGAACACATCAGCAGAGGGGGAAGTGGGTCAAAATGACCTTTACCTAGGTACAAACTAAAGAATGGTTGCTAGCATTCACACTATCATTGTTGATATCACAGTTCACATGGTGCATTGTTTTAGGAGAAATAAGAATCACATAAGAATTGCCATTTTGTATTGCTAAACACATCATGCTAAGTAACTAATGATGGGTACAGAGGTGGGGTGTCCTCATGGGGGAAGTTAAGCAACTGTTGATGGGTACAGAGGCGGGCAGTTCCCATGGGAGAAGCTCATTTCCTACATAACATGGAGTCTCAGAGCAAGATAGAATCTGTTTAGTCATTTCCCATATAGCCTGGCCTGTAACATTTCCATGGAGCCAAATCTATCAACCCGCCACAAATACAATTAGAATATTTCTCTTACTGTGACATTTTCAACCTGATAATTTTGAAAACCAAAAATTTTATTAGATGTTTACAAGGGCACTATGTTATCAACCACATAATCAATTCATTTGTATTATGTAGCCACATCACTTGATTTACACATAAAAACAATACTATTCCTTATGTATTTTTAGCTCTTTCTCTTAAGCTAGAACAAAAACAAAAAAACCCTGCATCCTTGTTTCTTACCATTAAAGAAAATACAACTACACAATGAATCATACACATTTGTTAATGATTTAAGTTCCAATGTTTTCTCAAGAGGATGCTCATTTCCTTACACAAGCCTGAATCTTATGAAATGAGAAGCTCTAAAATTCAAAATTATAGACCTTCTAAGAGAAGCATAGTGACACTTTCTGAATTCACATGAAACAATTTTTTATTCTGGGACTATTTACTGACTATATTTTAATAGGCTGCTTCAGTTGTGGCACTATTGTTGTTGTTGTTATTATTATATAAAAAATCTGCTTAGATTCAAAGTGAGATATTGTTATTCCTTGGCCTTTTGCTTGAGTTTTCTGCAAAATTGGTCCCATGTATTAGATATAAGCAGGATTTCAAGTGCTGCTAATTGAAAACAATGTACATTTCCATTTAAATTATTGTTTTGTAATTTTATTGTTCACTGGAGAATATCCTTGTTTTGGTGTTTTTTTGCATATCCATATCCAATAGCAGGAAAAAGTAGTTCATTAATCATTTGCTTTGAGCATGACATCCTTCAGGTTGAGAAAGAATTTTATTAAAGTACCAAACTACATGTGTTTCTGGGAATGTTCACAATATTTGAGAAATGGATTTAGATTCAGTGAAACATTACATTACACATGACTGCCAGAATAGTAGAGTAAGAACCTCTCAAAAAAAAACTTCTTCATAAAATCAATGAAAATTATCAAAATCACTTTTTGAAAACACAAGAGATTAACTTGAGAATTGCAAACCTCCCAGTAGGCATTTTTTTTTAGATAAGTTGCATTTCTGTAATAGCAGTAAATATTGTGGTATTTTTCCTAAAATTTTATTGACTGCTCCCCAGCTCCTTGGCACCATTGAAAATCAGCAAATCCCTGACAACCAGAGAGGTGAAAATAATAGTCTGGAAATCTAGGCAAGGCAGGAGGGGCTTGAGGCTTTCAAACTCACCACTAGAGAACTCTCACTACTTGACCTTCTGGAATCTCTCCAGCAAGCTCAATTCTCAGAGCTTTGCTCTTCAGTTGAACTGACTCAAAGGCTCACTCTATGTGAATAGCCTTAATCACAGGGCATTGGTAAAACCAAAACAAACAAAACAAGCAACAACTATTAAACATCACAACTGTCTGAGATGGTGCTATTAATTAGAACTTAGGAAAATCACCAAAAACAGAGTGAAATATTAGAGGGCTAAATGTCCATAGGATGCTTTAAAAAGCTCTGAGAATTCTGGGAAACTACAAATTAATACATGTGCACAAAATTTTGCACATTCCTAGGGAAGATTGGAGAAGGTCCTAAATGTTCTCTTTTGGCTGACTCTGAGCTCTTATGCAAGCCGGAAGGGAAGGATGACCAGAATTGTAACCTGGTTTGAAGGCTTGCACCAGTACATGCATTGAGCCTCTTAATGAAGACCTGTTAGTTTAAGGCATTTAAGGACATCTGTGTCTGACCATGAGTTGACCACTGGGCTAATGCAGTAGAATTAGTGGGGGGTCATGACAAAGAATACAAACTTTAAGGATGTAATACAGGAAAGTGACTAAGCTAACAAACAAGAAACACAACAATAACAACTAGCAACAGTGACAAACCTGGGATGAGGGGGAGGGATGAATTTGATTTCCAGAACAGGTTAAAATATTCAGTTTTGAATAAAAAATTATGAGACACCAAAGGAAATTGTCAAGAAAGTATACAGAGAGAAATGAAGCTGTTAACAGAAACTACTCCTAAGAACATCAGAAGTTGGACTTCCTAGGTGAAGACTTTATCAGGTGTTTTAAACAAGTTTAAAGAACTAGAGGAAATAACATCTTAAGATCTGAGAGAGTTTGAGAATGGTGTCTCACCGTGGAGGATTTTAATGAAAACGTAGAAATTGTAAAGAAAAAAATCTAAATTTCTGGTGTTGAAAAGTGTTGAAAGCCATATATAAATTAAGGGTTTGTTTGAGCTAACATAAGGCGGGTAAGCTGCTTTTTGGGAACTCTTGGGTGCAATTCCCTGATTCCAGAAAGCCCAGATCACACTGGCACCCTGCCTTAGCTCACAGTCCTAGGATCAAACACAGCTGCCCGGAGATGGGTGTAACCTGGACCATATATCCTGTTTTTCCTGAAGAAGCACCTTACTGACCCCCTGTGGAGTGTACTACTATACATAAAGCATTGGTGGGCTTTTCTCTGTTAAGGCAGACCCATCAGGTCTGTTCCACTGTCACACCCTTGCTTTGAAAAAATATATAATTCTTGCCTTTTATCTTTATTTTCTTAATATTACTTTCATAGCTTTTAGTTCCAGCCTGCCCCCACCTCTGACAGTTACCCACTCCCTCCCCATGTAGGCCATGAACAAGAGAAAAGGACAATAAATAAAATAATTTCCCTAGATTTTAAAATTCAGGGATTTTGAAGAAGGTTAATTGATATTATTTTTCAGTCTAAAGGATGAAAACAGTAATAAAGAATAACAAAAAGAACCTCAAATACATCTGGACATAATGCAGCATACCACCCAGTGTATAATGTGAGTTCCAAAGAATTTGCAACAGAGAAAGGGAAAAAATATTTGAAGAATAAGCAAGGTTTTGAATAGACCTTTCTCCAAAGATGCACAAATAAGCAACATGCACATTAAAAGTTACTCAACATCATTTGTCCTTAGGGAAATCAGATCAACACAACAATGAGATATTACTCATTAGGTATTAGGACTATGATGAGAAAACTGGGCAGTAGCAAGTGTTGCCAAGTTAAAGAAAAACTGGAATCCTCATATATTCCTGTTGAATGTGTAAAATGGTACAGACACCTTGGAATATAGCTTACAGTTAGTTCCTCAAGGCGTTAAACATAGACACTACACGACTCTGTAACTACATTCCTAGGTATACACCCAAGAGAATCAAAGACATATTTACACAAAAACTTATACATGAGTACCTACAGAGTCATTATTAATAATTGACATAAAGTGTAAATAACCCAAATGTCTATTGAGTGAACAAGCATAATGTGGTATACCCATACAGGAGAATATTATCCAGTTCATATGTGCTAAACCACGAATGAAACGTGAAAACCTTATACTATGGGAAAGACACCAGATTTTTTAAAATCTCATTTTATTTGATTTCATTTATGTGAAATATCAAAAACAGACAGATCTCTGGAAATAGAGATTAGATTATTGGTTGTTAGGGGCCATGGGCCAGAAAAAATAAGATATGACTATTAAGGAGTGTATTGTGATATAAAATTTGATATTTTTAAACTTTTAAAGAAAATTAGTTTTAGATAGCACCAAAAGTCAAATAAATGTTTAACATATTTAATTACCTTGAGTTTTTTAAAGAAAGAAAGAGAAAAATTCCAAATATCCCCTTTGTAGGGACTGTTGTGGCACAACCCTACTCAACTTGAAGCCACCATGATCATGAATTTGTTGTCCTTAGCACATTTTTAATTGTTTCATATATTTCTGAATTAAATAAAACACTTTGTTTAAATTCACAAAAATGTAATAATACTATGAATACTTTCTAAAACTTTATTTTTACTCTATACTATGGTTTGTCTTTGTTTTTTTTGTAGTACTGGGCATTGAACTCAGGTTCTCATACAGGCTAGGTAAGCACTCTACCTTTGAGCCACATCCCCAGCCCCACATTATGTTTTAAAGATAATTACATTTTTATTCTAATCAGCATACTTTTAAAACAGCTGGATAGTTTTCATGCGGCAATAGCACAATTTATTTAAAATAGCCTTTGTAATTGCCTTTATATTCAGGTCATTATTGAGGTAAAATATTTATAAACAATTAGCAGCCTGGGAAAAATATTGCTCCTTTGTTCTTGTTCAGGTTATTACCAGACCTACATAATAATAAAACATCTGGTTTAAATTAAAAGTTTTAATTGAATATTTTGCCATATAATGACAAACAGTGTGTCTCATATATCTGGACATTTAGTAAATGAAATACCTGTTCTTTTTCCAACATCTGGTGGCTTGATGCTCTGCTTAGAATTTTTATATTTTTCTAATTTCGCCTTATTTTACACATATGATCCATTTTTAATGCAAATAACTTAGAAAATTAATGTATTCATGCAAAAATAATGAATATGTTTAGATAACTATGACAAAGGTAAAAACATTAATTTATCCAGACAATGATAAGAATATCTCACTTTTTTAAGTAGTGGCTCACTATCTAGCTATGTGACTAGGTTAGATACTTTGCACTGTTTCCTGGGTTCTAAATTTTACAGTGAACTAATGATGGTAGCTATTCTCAGGGTTTCTGTGAAGATTAACTAAATTGATTCATGTAAACTGCCTTAGATAGTGCTTAGTATGAAAACAATGTGTACAATAAATACTAGCCTATAATTTAAGTAAGTTCATTCTTCCCTTTTTCCTGTATTTATTTATTTACTTACTTACTTGCTTACCAGGGATTGAACCCAGGTATTGAACCACTGAGCCATATTCCCAGCCCTTTTTATTTATTTATGTATTTATTTTTTTTAATTCGAGACAATTCTGGTTAAGTTGCTTAGGGTCTCACTAAGATGTCAAGACTGGCTTTGATCTTTTGATACTCCTGCCTTGGCCTCCCGAGCTGCTGGGTGCCTGGCTTATCATGTTTTGAAACATTTTTATTCCATCTGTTCTGTTACATATGCCTGAATATTTGTTTCAGGATTTCCCAGAGACTCTCTTAAAATAGTGTAAACATGTTGGTGACTAAATCTTAGATCGAGGTTAACATAAACCTCAAATTTCATGAAAATTCTTCAAGTAGGCCAGGATTCTTTGAGTCCAAATCCATAAAGTTCCAATTGGCAATAACATCTAATGATGTCACTGGTAAACAGTATAACTTAAACAGGAAGGAAGGGAAAAACAAAATCACATTTAAGAAGCTAATGCATGACCAAAGAGACAAGAGGTACTGACATATCAATCTTGGGTTAAGTAAATGAAAATAATTACAAAAAGAGGCAGCCTTATGCCTTTGCTCCACTGTTATTAAAGACAGTCATAGAAAATGAGAAAGTCAGGGCCATCATGTAGGACGCTCCAAGGGTATGAACTGAAGAAAAATGAATGTGATTACAACTATTAGTTCCAGATTCTGTACGGGAAACCAGAAGGTGGCCCCATGGGAGTGCTTCTAAGGTACATGGCATCAGTGTCACAGCTTGCAGGAGATCAAGAAAGTCGCTGCCAAACGTTACCAGACTGATAATCTGAACCATCACTGAAAGACGTCAAGGCTTCTGAACTCTGGCCTAAAACTTGGAGAAGGAAAGCTGGAGAACAGGAGTGATTTGGGTAATTTGGACACCATGTAACTGAAAAAAACAATTCACTAAAACTGAGGAATCTGTTTATAAAAAGGAAACTGACTCCAGAAGACACCATTCATATGGTGTCCTGCGATATGGGGATATGAGATGGCATGACTTAAAGTACCAGGTCTGGTTTACCATTTTCACATGTAGATGGTGACTTCCAAAACTCAGAAATACAGACTTTGGTATGTGTCCTTGTAGAGCAATTCAGGTAAAAGTAATTTTTATTACTAATCTTGATTTTTAAATGTTAACAACAAACAAACAAGCCTTAGTTTGTTTAAAATATAGCAACACTGTATAATGACGTGGGTATATATAGAAGACATAGTTCTCTTTCAACCTTAAGACTCTTGTATACTAGGCACATGCCTGTAATCCCTGTAATCAGGAGGCTAAGGCAGGAGAATTGCAAGTTCAAAGCCAGCCTCAGCAATTTAGTAAAGACCCCTAAGTAAGACCCTGTCTCAAAAAAAAAAAAAAGAGAGAGAAAAGAAAGAAAGAAAGGAAGGAAGGAAGGAAGGAAGGAAGGAAGGAAGGAAGGAAGGAACTGAGGATGTGGCTCAGTGTTTAAGTAGCCCTGGATGCAATCTCCTGCACCAAGAAAAGAAGCAGCAGCTTAGATGCCTCTGGAAAAAAACTGATTAATAACATCTTTTAATGAAAGCAATACAGTAAAATTTAGCAGGACTATGATAAAGGATAGATATAAGTTAGTGAATTCATCTAATTTTTATTTTAGGAAAATCACTATGGAGAATTTATGGGAAGGGAAACATACAAGAGAAAAATGTATAAGACTATTTGAGTATCCCAGGTAGAAGACAATAGTGACCTGAAGAGAGGTAATGACTGTGGAGTGGAGATTGACAGGTTTACACAGATTTTGTACTATTTTACACTGTGTTTTG
Source organism: Glaucomys volans (assembly GCA_020662805.1). Taxonomy (NCBI): domain Eukaryota; kingdom Metazoa; phylum Chordata; class Mammalia; order Rodentia; family Sciuridae; genus Glaucomys; species Glaucomys volans. The sequence goes on from JAJEJO010002369.1 coordinate 143,891, forward strand.
TGGATATGTTGTGAGATTTGCTGGTGAATTGCACAAGGCAGCAAGTGAAAATGTGCTGCCTTCTGCAGACATGTGTTCTATTTGTTCATTCAAGTTCACTTTCCACTCTACTCCACATTGCTTTTTGCCCTGAAAGCCTACCTTTGGTGGGATCCCCTTGCTATCTGGGTTCCCCCACTATATTGGGTTCAACCAGTGAGAGGCATAGCAGGAGGTCAGAGTATGAGGGGAAAGTGGGTATGGTTTTCATTCTCCCAGATTTATTTCTATGAATATGGGATACTTTTATTTTCTATTGAAAGCACAGTTTCTATCTGGATAGTCCTATCCATAGTCTGCATTGTCCATATTTTGATAACTGCCCTTCTACAAAACGATTCAGATCTTGGGTGCTATCTCCCCACTTTTGCTGGTGTACTTTGAAATTCTTTGTGGTTCTCCTAAACTCTATTCATATCTTTGTAAAAGTTTATTAAAGCCTCCTAAATTACCAATTTGAAAATGCTATTTACTGTAGCTAACCTGATTCATCAGAAAGGGAAAAAAGAAAATAATTTGCTGATTTTTCTGCAAGAGTCGTAGGGTTGTTTACTGATATACAGAAAAATATTTTCAATTCAATTCAATGACAAGAGAGGAAAAAAATGCACAAAGGACTTAAACAGATATTTCTGGAAAGAAGACATATAAATAGCCAATAGGTACATGAAAAAACGCAGAAAAGTGCACAATGAGATATGACCTGTCACCTGTTACAATGACTATTACTAAAATGACACTAGCATTGGCAAAGACAAAGAGAAAAGGAGACACTTGTACACTGTTGGGGGGAATATAAGTTAGTATAGCCATTATAAAAAATAATACTAAATTCATCTCTCAAAATTAAAAATCAAGCTTCCATGTGATCTAGCAATCCCACTTCTGGGTCAATATCCAAAGGAAGTGAATCAGTATGCCAAAGAAATACTTGCACTTTCATGCTCATTGCAGCATTATTCATAATAGCCAAAATATGGAATCACACTAAGTATTCATTGAGGGATGAATGAATGAGAGAAAGTAAAATAGAATACTTTCAACTTTAGAAAAGGACATCAGGTCATTTGCAACATCATGGACAAACCTGGAGGACATCATGCTCAAATAAAATAAGACAGGCATAGAAAGACAAATATTTGATGATCTCACTTATATATAGAATCTGAAAAAGTTGAAGTTAATACAAGGAAAGAAGAGAATGGTAGTTGCCAAAGGCTGAGGGTTGAGGAGTGTTGGGAATTGGGAGATTTGGGTGAAAGTGTACAAAATTTTAATTGGACAAGGTAAATTCACTCCAGGGAATATCATGCTGCATGAAGACTACAGGTAATATACTGTTGCTTGTAAATTTCTAAGAAAGTAGACCCTAAATATTCTCACCACAAAAAGTTAAATATGTGAGGTGATGGATAGATTAATCAATTTGATTTAACTATTTTACTGTATACATATATATATCAAAACATCACATTGTACAGCATAAATTTATACAATTTTGTCAATCATACCTTAACTTTAGCAATTATACCTTAGAGCTTGGAGAAAAAGAAAAATAATAAGTGATCATTAAGTGGTTAATAATAAATGTATAACTTAAATTTGTGCATGCAAACCTTATTGCAAAATACAGAAGATTAACATAATTGTAATAGTGGCATGACAAATTTAACTTAAAATATTAAGTTTTAATGAGACTAAGAAGGTGTTAGAAATAACCTATTAGCCAGTTATAGTGGCGCATGCCTGTAATCCCAGCAGCTTATGAAGCTGAAGCAGGAGGATCGCGAATTCAAAGTCAGCCTCAGCAATTTAGCAAGGCCCTGAGCAACTTAGGGAGACCCTGCCTCTACATAAAAACATAAAAAAGGGCTGGGGATGTGGCTCAGTAGTTAAGCACCACTGGGTTCATTCCCTGGTATCAAAAAAAAAAAAAAAAAAGCCTAAAGCCTATATATCTCATAAACTAAGATTAGAGCTTTCTTCAAATCATGTGCAATATTTAAAATATATAACAAACACAGGATACTTTTTTTGGACAATACAAATTCATCACTAGCAAAACTGTTCAAATTTAATTCCAAATGTTAAGTGTCTTCAAAAGTTCACTATGAATGGTATGAATGAGACAAATTTTTTATGTTTTATCTATCATTCATCAACTTTCTACCTTGTTTACATAAATAACATCTATAATCTGAATATAACCAGAAATGTTTTTTTAAACAACAAAAACATCCAGAATATCTCAAAATCAGCACCACCTTCTCTTTCACTCTTTCTTATAGACCCTTGTCTTTCCCTCCTCTCTGAAGTTAAGAGCTTTGTGTTATTTCTCCTGTAGATTTTTCTGTGTCCCTCCCTGAAACCTTTGATTTTCTCATTGCAATCATACTCCAATCCTGCTGCTTCACTCACTTTTTCTTCCTATGTTTTTTGTGGGTTTTTTTGCAGCAGATACTTGAAATCCCTGGATGAACAGAAATGACTCCAGCACTGGTGATAGGTAAGGAAAGAAAAACAATCCTATATTCTGACCACCACCCAATGCATCCAAAAGCTGTAGTGAAAGGATTATCCATGACCAAGCTCTAGGTTTTGAATCACGATTCTGATGTGATGGGGCAGGGATGGTATATGGGGACCTTCTTGTCATCCTGTTTCTATTTAGTCTTACCTATCATAATTTCAAAAAGTGATCCAGGTATGCCTTTAACCAAAGTCTGTCAAGCAGACTCCCTCTCAAAACAAAAATTTTTACCTATGTTAAAACTAGAAAATGTTCCTCTCATTTGTACCACTTGTAAATTGTCAGTCTCTCTCTGTGACCTCTTAAAACTGTGTTTTTTTGTTTTCATTATATTTTAGGAGACATTAGAACAGATTCCCAAGTACCATTTTGATCTAGAGTCCTTCCTGGGTTGTAGAAGATGTGTAGCATGTGGAGAAGACCACTCTAAGGAGAGGCACTAATGAAAGTTAGCATTAGAGCCATGGAATGTTCAGAATTTGGCTTATGTAATTATGAGGATGTTAGTAGATGGAGGAAGGTGTGACTAGACATAGGCAGGCCATCTGATGATTCTTGTAAATTTATGAAAGCATATTTTATGTTTGTGAATAGAATACCAACTAAGTAAAAGTGCCAATCTTGCACTGTTGGAGAACAAGAGTGAGTATGCCATAGTTTCAGCCATGACATTACTAAGTTAGGTTGCTGCAATGTAAGTACTGACTGGTGTTCTGGTTTGGTTTTGAATATTTTTTTCAATATGTAGGATTATTAGATTCCATTGATATTAATTGGCTTGTGAATTTTTGTGACTAAACCAAGATACATTAAAATGCTTTATAAAGTATTGTATTGGGCTCTAAAATTTTCTTATAAAGAACCTGGCCCTGGGTTATTAAGTCACATAAGAAATAGGCATGCTGGCAGCAAAGGAAGTACTTTAGAATTTTACTTCAAAGCACACCAGACTAAATGCAGATAGTGATATGGAACTCACCTATTGCCATTGCCACTTACTTTAATCTGATTTCTTGGGAGCCAAAGAAATCAATTTCTCAATTTCTTCACAAGTCTCTACCTTTCCTAGCTCTGTACCACATTTATCATACTTTGCCTAACTTGTTTCTTGTTCAAAGAGTCATTTTAAAACATTTTCTGAGTCATTACGATGAACCGGGTACTGTGTACATGCAGACCTTCACAGAGTACCTCGTTTGACAATATAATCACTTGCTTAAGAGCAGCTAAAGTTAAGCCAAGTGAACCTACCTATTAAATTACTAAGACTCATACTTGAATAAATGGCATTTCAGTTGGAATCAAAAGAAGTGCTGCTACAAGAATGTTCTTAAGATCATAAATCTCTTAGCAACCTGTGTAAAGAAACCTGAAGAAGTAAAACATTTGACAGCAAAGACTGTGTCAGCCCTTTCTCTAGCTGATGTTTTTAGAATACTTAAGCTACTTTTTTTTTTAGTACATGACAACTTAAATAAATAGATAACATTTTGCCATCATAGAAGTTGCTTTAGATAGAAGGACCATAATATGATAACTTATTTATTTCCTTGACACAAAGGTTCTTTAAGGACTTTTTTCAAATATTTCTTCATAAATCATCTAAATATGACCTAAAATGTCATAGTCTCAATCTTATCTATCAAAAAAGTTTATAGTAGTGGTTCAAAAGGTTATAGTAGTGCAAAACTATTAACTTGAACTCATCACATTGTAAAATATGACTATGATTTCCTTCATGATTATGAACTATCTTGAAGTACCACTATTAACACCCTAACTTAGACTTATCACTGTCCAGTTTGTCAACCTCTAAATACAGACTGATGTAGCTTAACTTGGTCTTTAAGAAGAAATGCAAATGAGAAACATTTTATCTCCAGAGGAAAAAGTACAGAATTTCTAACCTATCTTTTATCTTTTTTTCAACAATTTTCCAAGATTCTAGGTTTCTAAGACATTGGTTTGATGTCCCATGACCGTACAAGGAGAGATAGGACATGCCCCTATCCTTACAACTTTTACAATCTAGTGTCATAGAAACAGGCTGATAAAGTGAGTGTTGGTCTAGACTAGTCCAAGTCTTCCCAAATAGACTAGTCCATGTCTTCCCAAATAGAAATAGGGAACAGAGGCCCGCTCAAGTGGAAAGATTGAGTATGAGCACATTTACATTAGTTTTTGCTGTGCATAATGGCAATATTTACATTTAAAAACATAGGATTTAATGCTAATACCTTGACTTAAGAATAATGGCCCATTTCTCTTATTACTGGAGATGTTGAACATTTTTTCATTTATCTGTTGATTGCTTGTAGATCCTCTTCTGTGAAGTGTCTGCTCATTTCCTTAGCCCAATAATTGATTGGGTTATTTGTGTTCTTGCTGTAAAGTTTTTTGAGCTCATTATAAATTCTGGAGATTAGTGCTCTATCTGAAGTGTGTGTGGCAAAGATTTTCTCCCACTCTCTCTTCACATTGCTAATTGTTTCCTTTGCTGAGAAAAAGCTTCTTAGTTTGAATCTATCCCAATTATTGATTCCTTCTTTTATTTCTTGTGCTTTGGGGGTCATGTTGAGGAAGTCTGGACCTAGGCCAGTATGATGAAGATTTGGACCTACTTTTTCTTCTATTTGGTGCAGGGTCTCTGGTCTAATACCTAGGTCCTTGATCCATTTTGAGTTGAGTTTTGTGCAGGGTAAGAGCTAGTAGTAAGAGAAATACAAATCAAAACTACCCTAAGATACCATCTCACCCCAACTAGAATGTCTATTATCAAGAATACAAGCAACAATAGGTGTTGGTGAGGATGTGGGGAAAAAAGTACTCTCATACATTGCTGGTGGGAGTGCAAGTTGGTGCAGCCACTCTGGAAAGCAGTGTGGAGGTTCCTTAGAAAACTCAGAATGGATCCACCATTTGACCTAGCTATCCCACTCCTTGGCCTGTACCCAAAGGACTTAAAATCAGCATATTACAGTGATGCAGCCACATCAATTTTTTTGGGCTGTTTATAGCAGCCCAATTCACTATAGCGAGATTGTGGAACCAACCTAGATGCCCTTCAATAGATGAATGGATAAAGAAACTGTGATATATATACACAATAGAATATTATTCAGCCATAAAAAATAATAAAATTATGACATTTGCAGGTAAATGGATAGAATTGGAGAAGATCATGTTAAGTGAAATAAGCCAATCCCCCAAAACCAAAGATCGAATGATTTCTCTTATAAGTGGTTGATGACACACAGCGGGGGTAGGGGGAGGCACAGGAAGAATGGAGAAGGGATGGATCATATAGAGGAAAATGAGGGGTGGTGGGGGTGGGGAAGGAAAGATAATAGAATATGACAAACATCATTATACTATGTATATGTATGAATATGTAAATGGTGTGATTCTACTTTGTATATAACCAGAAAAACGATAGTTGTACTCCATTTGTGTACATTGAACCAAAAATAAATTAATTAATTTAAATATATATATATATAACTGAAAAAAAAAGAATAAAGGCCCAAAAATTGAGGTTGATTTTCCTGAATAAAATTTATCTTGATTATTTTCAATTTAACCAAATGGATTTAAAATGTTCTATTTTACAACAGCTCTGAGAATATTCATCTTTTATCAAAGAATTCCAAAAATATTTATTATCTGTTTATGATAAAGGATGTTCTAACCCTTTCACATTCAGAAGCAGCAAAAATATATGTATATATGTATATATGCATATATACTACTTCAAGTATACTTCAAGTATACTACTTCAGAAGCAGCAAAAAAAATATAAATATATATATATATATATATATATATATATGTATATATACTACTTGTTCCTACTTCAAGTTCCCAGTAGGAATTGTAACTGTTTCCTATTTTGTGGCTTAGTGCCAAAAGTGATTTTATTAGTCAAATGAAGTTAACACATTTTCATTTTTAACTAAGGGCAATTTGCTTCCTGCTGGTCATTTACAGTTTTCTGCCTTAATGACTGAATTGGTGAAAGTGAAAGATTGCCGAAGGCTGCTGCTCAGCAGGCCAGTAACAAGTTGTAAATGAGAGGAACATTTAGTCTATCACTTCAATCATACTTATAGTGTAATCTTATTATGTATGTTTAAAAAAAATAAATTCTAGTAGATCATGAGGACTCCAGTACCTGAAATACCCATTCCGTTCTCAGACTCACGATGACCTAGTCTGCAGAGCCCACAGGGCATTAAAGGAGAGATGCAAAGGAGTAAGGTTTAAGTTTGTTTATGCTTTTTAAATTTTCAATGCTTTGTCCCAAAATGAATTCCATGCCATTTTTACTCACATCAAAATAAAGAGTGCAAAACAGCCATCCCAATGCCCACTTCATCTTGTCAAATTGCTTACGACTTTCTCTCCATCCCAAAGTAACTACAATCCTAACTTTTTTCTGGAAACGCGTCCTGATTTTTCTTTATAAAGCAGGTTGGTTCTTCAGACACTGGCTAAGCATGTCTAAGCACTACAATTGCTTCTCTGCATTTTGAACATTAAACATATAGAATATTGTATTTATACTTTTGGTCTTGTTTCTTTGGTTCAACATTGTTTTAATTAGATTAAATTATGATGTTGTATGCTGAAATACTTGCTTATTCATTTCATTGCTGAATACTATTCCATGTTATAAAATAAAAACAATCTGCATATCCATTTAATGTTGACGGACAATTTAGTTTCTGCCTATTATGCACCTTGTTGCTAGAGAACATTCACACGGATCTTGGTGCATAGATGCATGAATTGCTGTTGGTTATAAATTTGTGTTGATTTTGGCATGAAATATGTGCATCCTCAAACTAGAGTAGATAATATTAAAACTTTCTCAGATACTAGTAGCTTATGTGAACTCCCAAAGCTATCAATTCTCACCAACAGTTGGTATTCCTTGGACTTTAAAAATTTTATTCATTGTGGTGAGTAGCATAGAGGTATCTCATTGAAGTATTAACTTCCAAAAATTTGAGACTCTTTTCTTATTTTTTAAAAATTTTCTTTATTTTATTCATGTATTTATATGTGGTGCTGAGAATTGAACCCACTGCCTCACATGTGGTAGGCAAGCACTCTACCACTGAACCACAACCCAGGCCCCTCTTTTCTTATTTTTTATTGACCATTTGCATATCCTCTATTGTGAAAAGCCCACTTCATCTCTAAGGAATATATATTTTTTTCTTTTTAAATATCCATCACACCTGCGTGGTAGAGAGATCTTTCCATTTCTTGGATTTTTTTTTCATTTTCTTAGCAGATTCTTATAAAGAAAAAAAATTATTAGTTTCAATGTAGCCCAATTGATCTATCTTTTCCTTTCTGGTTAAAGTTTTTCTGGACTTTAAGAAATCATTCCATGACTCAGGAACAGGAAAATAACCTACAGTACTATTTTATAGAATTTTTATTAGCTTCACTTGTGTATTTAGATCAACTTCCTCCTCCCCCAAATTTATATGACTTGTGTATTAGGTACCTACTAAGAATCAAGATTTTTTTTTCATAGAAATATACAATTGTCCAACAGTGGACATTGACAATAATGCCCTCTGGTCCTACTGTCTATAGTAATCGTCTCTTAAATCAAGTGTTCATATATGTGCAGTTATTTCAGAGGTCTCTATTCTACATTAACCTATTATTAATCTTATGCCAATAACTAATCCTTTTTGTCTTTTTTTATTTTTTCAAGAGCATCTTTGCTATATTTGGCCCATTGAATTTCTACATGTTTGAAACTATCTTTTCCAGTTCCATATGTACCTGCACATGTAATCTGTAAAGGTACAGATTTTTATTGGGATTATTTCCTTGAGGCTAAATGTCAGTTTATGAAGATGGACATCTTTATGATGTTATCTTCCATTTCATACACCAGGAATCTACCTTCATTTAGTCTTTCTATCTGTATTTTAGTAATGTTTTCTTGCCTTCTAGAAAATGTCTTAGTTATTATTATTGAATTTATTTATATTTGATTTTCATGAAGTCATTTTAGATGGTATATGTACATATATATTTATTTGTTTTGATGGTGTTCAGGATGTGGATGTGTTTTATGTACTGATTGCTACTTAGTAACATTTTAGATTCATTGTAAACCTATTAATTTTTTTATTACATTTCACTTTTATGATCATAATCATATCCTCTGCAAATAATGACTTTCTATTTCTTAACAGAAAAATTCTTACAAAATTTATATCTGTGTATTGCATTCTTCCAATGGCAACAAGTTTAATATAATAAAGAGTTGGTAATAGGAGCCACCTTTGTCTTATTTCAAAACACAAAGCAAAGTTTTTTATTCGGCTCTTTATTCTATGAAGTTACCTGTTCCAAGAATAAATAATAAAATTTATGTAAAACTTTTTCAAACTACTTAGGTTGTGCAAAATTTTTTCTTCCACAGTACCAAAAAAATAAAAGAAAAAAGTTGAAAGCAGTTCCTTATTTTTCTATTTTCAGGACAAATTTATGCTAACAATTCAATTTCATTTTTAAATATTTGATGAAACTCTATGGTGAATTCATCTTGGCCTGCTGTTTCTTTATGTTAAGGCTCATAATTGTAAAACTTACTTTTAAAAAATAACTGTAGAATTAATCTGATTTTCTATTTTTTTTTCTTTTGACAGTTTTTATTCTAGGAATGTATACTTCTTATTTATGTCTCTTATTTTATTGCCAGAAAATAGCTTTAATTATCTTCTGCCCATTAGATCTATAATGATTTTTTTCATTACTGCTTTTTCTTTTCTTTTCTTTTTTTTTTTTTTTTTTTTTTGAGAAAAAGGAAAATGAAGTTTTATTTCATGGCTAGCAAAGGAGAACCACAGGAGACTCCTGTCCCAGAGGCTGTGATTGAGTACTGCTTTTAATTATTTGTCCCTTTCTTCTCTATATTTTATTCAGTTCTGCCAAGTGTTTAATCTATTAGTCATTTCATTAGTCATTTAATCTCTCTAATATTATTCTGTAATATATTTTTTGCCTTTTATTTCATTAATTTATACTTGTATCTATATTATTTTCTTCCTTTTATTTGCTATGAGTTTCATTTGCTATCTTTTTCCTTTAGTCCTTGATATACATATTAAATCATTGATTTTCAAGCCTTCATCTTTATTAATACATTCAAACTACACACCTTGTTTAAATCCTGACTTTACCGGAACCTACAAAATTAATGGAAAATGTTTTTATTTTTGCAATTCAATTCAAATAGTTTCTTTTTTTTACTATAGTTTCTTCTTTTTCCTTAATCCTTGAATTATGTAAAGGTAGTCCAGTTTATTTCCAAAATATGTAGGAATTTTCAGACCTTATTATTATTTAGTTCTAATTTTTTGCATTATCTCAGATTATATACTCAATGTTTTCTAGACTTTGATATTTATTAAAACTTGCTTTCTGCTGCACAGTCATGTCAGTTTAAACAAATATTCCAAGTGTATTTGTAAACACGAAAAAAGGAGTTTGGTAGAATGTTTTATTTCTATTACCTCAAGTTTTCTTATTCCACAATATAATTCTTCCAAATCCTTACTGAAATTCAATCATCTTTTTCTATTGGTTTCAGGGAAAAATACTAAAATCTGATCTGAAATCAATATACATCTTTTAATTTGATTAAATTTGATTTATATACTTGCAGCTGTACTATTTAGCACAAATTTATAATTACTGTATGCTATGGTCAATTTAAACTTTTTTCACAATTAAGTGATTAATTTACTAATTTTAGTAACTCTTTTTATCGATTAATAAATTTTGCTTAACTTTAATATAGTTACAACAGTTTTAGTATTTCTTGGATGAATATTATATGTTTTCTGATCTTTTACCTTTAATCTTTATATTTTTGATATATTTATTGTGAGCTTCATGTAGTAAACTTTTAATTAGGGTACATTTATTTAATATAATCACAGATATATCTTTCTAAAAACCATGATTTTGATTATATTAACTTTTTAAAAATTTTTTAATTGCCAAATAAAAACATGCACATTTTCATATACAATGTTGCTTTAAAATACAAATATATTGAATTAATTAACCTATGCAGTATCTCATGAATTTATGATTTGTGGTTAATATCTCTTTTTGATTGAAGTCCCGTATTGACTGGAATTTGTAAGCTCTTCACAGAAAATGTAGTTACCCCTCTCCTTAATAAATGCTATAGTTTTGTCTTCTGAAAATTTTTCATGTAGTGAATATGTATTTGAATTTAACATATTTTATTGGTCTTAGTATTTTTGCAATTATTATCATTACATTTTACTCCTCTGCAACTATAAATATTAATTTTCCACCTTAAAATATATCCTTAAATTTGAGGCTTTAACTTGGTCTTCTATGGGTTGTTTTTTTGCCCCTAACAAAAATGCCTTTATATACCCTTTATTCTTGAAATTCATCATTCCATGTTTGCTTGGCTTCCACTGTTTCCACTGAAAAAATTACCTGTATGTCTATTTTTTATTTTTTAAATTTTTACAGATTCATTTTGATTCGTTGTATACAAATGGAGTACAACTTTTCATTTCTATGGTTGCGGATGATGTACGTTCATACCTTAGCATAGTACAGTAACCCAGCCACATCAATGTTTATAGCAGCTCAATTTACAAAAGCTAGACTGTGGAACCAACCTAGGTGCCCTTCAACAAATGAATGGATAAAGAAGCTGTGGTATATATACACAATGGAATACTACTCAGCCATAAAGGAGAATAATATTATGGCATTTGCAGATAAATGGATGGAATTGGAGAATATATGCTATCTCTATGTCTTAATAATTGTTTTTGTTCTTTAAAGGCAATCTTTTTCTCTGGTTGCTCTTCATCCTTAGTTACAATTAATTTTACTGTGATATTCCATGTATTAATTTCACTTTATTTTGTTGGATTATGAAGGATTTCTGGTGTATGAGGCATTAGATTTTTCACTGATTCCAACCTCTAAGTTCACCAATATGTATGTTCCTTTTAAGTTTTATCCCTGTCATAGTTTTGGTTCCCCAATAATCCAAATTCTGATATGGAGTTTAGTGTGCAGGATGCTTATTTAGACATATTCTTGGGATTAACTCGTGTGGAAGTAAGAGGAATGTTTGAAGAATATCCCATAGACTGAGCAGGTGAACTGTGCTAGAGACCCAAATGAGGCTCAGCTGCCACTAAGGAGATGAACTGTAATAGCCCCTTGAGTTTTTCTGAGTTGGACCAATGCAACCTTGTGTTTATACTCCCAAATCTTTGACCTTCAATCAGCTTCCACATTGGTGAGCTTCCCAGTACTACAAATGCATGTTTGTTTCCTTTTCCCCACCCAAAAAACTCCTATATTGAAGTCCTAATCCCTAACATTTTGTAATTTGGAGATTGAGACCGTGGAAATAGCAATTAGGTTTGGGGGAGGTCATGAGGATGGATGGAATTAGTGCTCTTCTAAGAAGAGACCAGAGTCTTCTCTGTCATTTGAGGGTACAGCAAAAAGATAGCTGCCTGCAAGTCATAAAGAGGGTTTTCACAAGACATTAAATATGCTGGGGCTTAGATTCAGGACTTTCCTACCTTCAGAACTGTGACAAATAGATGTTTATTATGTAGACAGATAATTCAGAGTAATCACAGTTGAGGGTCCCTGTGGCACACTGCCTCATTGACTGGGTGGGAGATGGCCACATAAGACTGGAGCCATTCCATGGTGGAAGCATCTCTGAGAGTGGTTGGCATTCCTACTCTCTGTGAGGAGAAGTGGGACAGAAGCAGACCAGTTACCCCCACCTAAAGTACTCTTGCCATAATTAACTTTCTCCTCTCTTCACAAAGAGTTTTACAAAGGGTGTCAATGTGGTATCAGCAAAAATTTCTGCAGAGAGCATTGTGGTTTGTAGCTTCCTCTTTCTTATAAATGCGAGATTTGCAGACAAAATGTGTGAAAACTCTGTCTAGCTTAAGAATATGGGACAAAGAGTAACTGTTCCCATCCACTACCATGTAACCATGCCACTGAGTATAAATGTAAAAGATTTTCCAGATTTGAGGTCCAGAGATTTTTAAGCATTAGCCCCTCTGACCACTGCAGCCTAAATAACCTGCTTCCTGCTAAGTCCTCAGGTGTTCAGCCTCATTTGTCCTACATCAGGACCAATCATGAGTGGTGCCTTGAGAAAGCCAGCTCTAAGAGTGTGATGTCTGAGGGTGACAAAGCATGTATTTCCATGACTCCATCTCCTGTGCAGAATGTGCTTACTTGACTATTCCCCCATAATTCTGAGGTTCCCTAGTATATACTGCCATACCCAGGCACAGAGGTTGTGGTCTACAAGGCTGAATACATACCCACTGGCATTGCCCACATACTGCAGAAGTTTAGCTGTTGAGAAGAGCTTGTTTCAACCCAGGCATTAACCAAACCACAGGCATGAAGACATATCCTCTGGAGAGAATTGTGTACATGCCTGGAAATGAGTGTTTCCAATGCAAATCCTTCAGGGAGGAAGAATTTTTGATGTACTTTTGCTGCTTTTGTTATTGGTTTTTTCTCCATCTATCCATTATTATTTTTATTTTGTTATTGCTCCTTATCTTTTTTATTTTATCTAATTTTATTATGTTTTAACAGTTTTTTCTCTCTTTTCTACTTACTCAATTTGCACTTTTGATAAATTTTACTTTTATCAATTTTTAATTTGTAATTTTGTCCCCTGTTATTGGTAATGTGGTTGTTGTTTTTCATTGATTGTTACTGAATTTCTATATCAAGATTGTTTTTATGTTGTATTACTATTGTTTGTTTTATTCATTCTGAGTGGAGTTAGCAATCAAGACTGATACCTCAAGCATGTCAGTTGGGTGCTCTGCTACTGAGCTGATTCCACAACCCAGTTGAGAGAAATTGCATCTTACACTGGCCTTCACTTTGTCTCATTTGAACCCTAATATTTACTTCAAATTAAAGAACATGGGAGATTAAAAGATCTCCTCTGACAATCTGACTCCAAGCAGGCATGGCTAGGGGGTTCCTGAAGTCCAAATCCTGACACTCAAGCTCACTAACAACAGAGAGGAATAACTCAACTGTTGTGGACAGTACACCTGCAAGGAACCTCAGCATAGATCACTCATATGCACTTTCAAATAATACACTTTTTACAAGATTTGACCAGTAGCCACAGAGATTGCACCCCACATACACTGCTCTCTGCAATGCACCTGTCTGAACTACTAGAGGGATCTGATCTTATAAGACCTACAGAGGAAGGTGATCCCTTAGGCTCCAGCACAGTATACACTATGTAAAAACGTATAGTCAGTGAAGCTCAGGTAAATCACTAATTTTATTTGAAATTACATTCAATGCTACATAAGAAACTAATGGCCCAGGGTGCATTGTCAAGGAAGACTATTCCCTAAGAATGTCCTCACATAAAAGTGGGAGAAATTTACATCCCAGCAGATGCACAAATCTTAACATAAAAACCAGACACATAAAAAAATAAACATGATTCCTTCAAAACTTCATGTCTCTGTTTCCAAAGATATTGAAATGATAAGATGTTAAACAAAGAATTCAAAAGAATGATGTTAAAAATGATCAATGGATTCAAAGAGGATACAAATAGACAGCTGAATGAAATATGAAAGACAATGAAAAAAAATGAAAGAACAATTAGAAAAAGAGATAGATTCTTGAAAAGAACCAGAGTCAAATAAGTCAAATAAAAAAACACAGTTGAAAGTCACACCAACAGAGTAAATCAAGTAGAAGAAAGGATATCAGAGCTTAAAGATAAAGTTGATGAATGATCACATTCAGTGATTATAATATTATAGTATTAATAAATTAGAAAACAAAGATCAGAACATATGAGACATGATTAAAAGACAAAGCATTCAAATCATAGGTGCAGAAAAGGGAGTAGGGTATAAAATAAATTCATAGAAAAACTATTTCATGATATACTATAAAATTTCCCAAATAATGGGAAATACATTGAGATGTAGATATAGGGGGTATTTAGAACCCAAATAGACATGACCAAAAAACAAAAACTCTCCATGACAGTGATAGTGATAATTAAACTGTCAGAAGTGCAAAACAAATAAGCAACATTGAAAGCTGCAATAGAAAAATCCCAAGTTACTTATAAGGTTAAACCTATCAGAATAACAATAGAGTTCTCAGAAGAAATTCAAAAGGCCAACAGGATACAAAATGATATATTAAAGTGCTGAAAAACAAAAATAACTGCCAATCTAGAATACTACATCCAGCAAAGTTAACTTTCAGAATTGAAAAGGAAATAAAGCTCTTTTAAGAAAATGATAAACTCAAGGAATTTATGACTAAAACAGTTTTAGAGATGATACTTTTGGTATACTGCACACATAAGAGAAAGCAAGATTAAAAACAATCCTGAAAGCAAGGAAGAATAAATCACATTAGAAGAGTAGATAGAAAGAAGAAATTTATTAATTCATTAAACTATCAAATATCTTAGATGAATAAGGAAAAAAGAGATTATTTGAAAAAAATCAAACAACAGTTGAAAAAAAACTCAGGAAGTAATACATGTCTTTAAATAATAACTCTATGTGAATATGGTTTTAATTCTTCAATTAAAAGATGAAGACTAGCATATTAGATTTTTTAAAAATACTCAACAATATGTTCCTGCAGGAAACTAATCTCACAGGCAGAGATATACACAGAATGAAATTAAAAGGACAGAAAATGATATTCCAAGAATCTGGAAATTGTAAGCAAACAAAAGTACCTATATGCATATTTACATTTTGACATCAAAGCAGATTCAGAGACAAAGTCACTACATGTAGATAAAGGAATAATCCATCAATGAACTGACACTTCTGAAGCTGTAGGCCCCAATAAACTTTCCCTCCTCTTAGTTGTTTGTATTTCAGTGATAGTGATGCAAAAGCTGACTAAAATAAATAACTCTGAATACTATGTGAGACAGCATTGTATTTGGGGAAGGGCCCAGTAAGGAAAGCTTCTCAGCTCATGGCAGGGTCAGAAAGCAGAGAAGAAAAGAAGCTCTCTAGGGAAGATGCATCCTTCCAGGCATGTCCCCAGTGACCCACCTCCTCCAGCCACTCCCCATCAGCTTACACTTACCACCCTGTCAGTTCATGCAAACTAAAATGGACTTATTAGGCTATAGCTCTCATAAGTTAATCATTTTACCAATGAATATTTCTGCTTTAACAGGAGTTTTGTGGAACATTTCATATCCAAATCATAAAATTTGATTCCTCCCTCAAAGCTCATTTCCATCTCACAATGCAAAATGCATTTAGTTTATCTCCAAGAGTCTCAAAGTCTTAAAAGGTTTAGCACTGATCATGTCCAAAGTCTCCTGTGGGAATCAAGGCGAATGTTTGGCTCTGATTCTTGTAAAATTGAAAATCAAGTTACATATGTATACATACAGTGGCACACAGTAAATATTCACATCTTCGAAGGGGGAAATAGAGGCACAGAAAGAAGGGATAGCCCCAAAACAAGACCAAAACTCTACTGGCAAACAGGCACCCTAAATTCCATCTACATCAACTAGGACACCTGGTTGCAAGGTATTTTCTCCAAAGGGCTTGGCATCCTGCATATTTTTCCTTGGCAGTTATAGTGTGCATGGGTTCTAACTTGTCTTTTTCTGTAGCTAGTGCCTTTCCTCAGCAGACAGGCCAAGATAGTGACATCTCTTAATTCCTTTGGTCTCCATTCCAATTTCATCTTTACCTTCACAGGTTTATGCATCATTCATTCAAGGGAGTTCCACAGGGACTCTGACCTTGCTTTACTTTGCTGGGTCACTAGGCCTTCCTTTGAAATCTTTATGGAAACCTCCACGACCCCTTACTTTAGCATTTTGCATTCTTACAGAACCAGCACTGTGTGGATGATGCCAAAGTCTGCTGTCAGCAATACCTGCGCCCTCTGAAAGCATCTCTGCAGAAGCTTCTGTGTGACTACATTGCTCAGCATGATGAAAAAAGTTTCAAGGGCTCCCTATGAGAGCAGGGTGCTCCCATGATCACTTTTCAAAGAAATTTTCATTACTACATCCTTGAGACTACAATGGATGTGGTCTTGTAAATTTCTGAGGCATTCTCAAGGCATCTTCCTATTGTCTTTGTGAAAAACACTTAGCATCTATTTATGGGGCATAATCTCTTCAACCAGCGCATTTTCCTTGGCCACAATTTTCATGCACTTTCTGTCCAAACTGTGAGTTTTTAAAATATTTTTGCTATGTTTACTGCTCCTCTCACAGTGATCCTGAATAAAAGCTATGGGAACTATTCATGCCACAGACTGAAAGCTCTGCTGCCTTGAAATTTCCTCCACTAGAAGAATTAGTTCATCATTTTTAATTCAGTCTTATACAAAGTCTGAGGACATGGGCACAATGTAAACAAGTTATTTACCAGAATATAGCATGAGTGGCCTCAAGTCCAATTCCCATAGATCCTCATTTCCCTCTGAAACCTCATGAGCACAGTCCACCTTCCTGTTGGCATTTTGGTCTTCTAAGCTCCCACCAGAATCACATATTAGGCTCTACTTACAAGATTCTAAATCTTTTCCACCTTACATCTCTGTACTTAATTCCTCCTGCAAAACAGCTTCAAATTATTCTGAAGAAAATGGACATGTTAGTCACAGAAAGGACCCTACTTCTCAATATCAATTTTTGTTATAGCTTTGTATCAAATGTGACTAAAATACCTAATGAGAATAACTAAGAGGAGGGGAAGTTTATTTGGGGCTCATGATTGCAGAAGTCTCAGTCCAAAGATGGTCAATGTAATTGCTCTGAACCCAAGGTGAGGCAGAACATCATAGAGGAAGCACCCAGTTGAATGAAAACTACTCTGTTCATGCAGAGGTGAGGGAAGAGAAAGAAAGGAGCCACAGGAAAGATACACTCTTCCAGGGTATATCCCCCCAGTGCCCCATCTCCTCCAGCTTCATCCACCTACCTATAATCACCACCCACTCAGTTCACTAAAACCATAATGAGTCAATCAGATGACATATCTAATAATATAATTATTTCTACTCTGAAAATTCCTACATTAACAGGAGTAACTGGATGATGCCTCATATACCAACCATCATATTAGTCCATAAAACGTTATGGAAGGGACCTTTCTAAACTCATTATATGAAGCCAGTATTACCCTGTATCAAGACCCTGAATTGATACAACAAAAAATAAAATGATAGCTTCATATCTTTGATGAATATACATGTGACATCCTTAATAGAATACTTTTGTATTGAATCTAACCCCACAGTAAAAATATCATACACCATGATCAAGTTGATGTCATTCCAGGGACACAGGTATGGTTTAATATATGTAAATTAATATATATAATATAACACATAAGTGGAATCAAGGATAACAGTTACATAAGCATTGCAATAGATACAAAAGTTCTGGTAAAATTCAACGTCCCTTCATGATAAAAGTTCTGATGAAACTAGGTATAGAAGTATCGTACCTTAACACAAAGCTACAAATGACAAACCTATAGCCAACATTATACTGAATGGGGAAAACCTGAAAGCATTTCTCCTAAAGTCAGGGATGAGACAAGAATATTCTTTCTCACCACTGTTATTCAATATAGTACTGAAAACAGTAGCCACAGCAATCAGGCAAGAAAAATAAATGAATGGTACAAATAGAAAAGTAAGCACTAAAATTATTCCTGTTTGCAGATATGATTCTATTCGTAGAAGACTATTAAGACTCCACTGAAAGAGACTTAAAACTGATAAGCAAATTCAGTAATGCAGCAGGATACTTAACATACAAAAGTCAGTAGCATTTCTATCTACCAATAATGTACTGAGAGAAAAAATGAGGAAAAAATTCTATTCATAATAGCCTCAAAAGAAGAAAATCTAGGTATAAACCTAAGCAAGAAGGTGAAAAAAAATCTACAATTAAAATTGTAAAGCACTAAAGAAAGAAACCAAAGAAGACACTAAACTTGGAAAGCCTTCCCATGTTCATGGATTGAAAGAATTAATACTGTTAAAATGGTCATACGACTGAAAGTGATCTACAGGTTCAATTCAGTTTTCATCAAAATACCAATGAAACTATTCACAAAACTAGAAAAAAATTCTAAAATTCATGTAGGACACAAACAACCCCAAATAGATAAGGTAATCCTGAGTAAAAAGAGAAATGATGGCATCATCCAAATACCTAATTAAGAAAAAATACTAAGAGCCATAATAACAGTATGCTATTGTAATAAAAACAAGCACACAGACCAATGAAATATATTGAGAGCTCAAAAATAAACCTGCACATTTGTAGCCACCTGATTCTTGAGAAAGGTATCAAAAACACATATTGGAGAAAAGATAGCCTCTGTAATTCATAGGGCTGAAAAACAATTTTTAAATGTTTAATTTGTGTCTATGCTTAAAATATATTTGCAGCCATATGCCATATTAGGCTTCAAATATTCTGTCTCCAGGACATAATCCTATGATGATTTCCAGTAAAAACAGTATTCTCATATGAATCAATGGGGAGCAGTAAATTAATATAAAATCTTTTGAGTTCCTCTTAAATTCCTAATAATATGTAACTTGTTTTATATGAATTCACATAAAATGCTTGAATATTTTGCTTCTGAATCAATATGCTCTTACTTAATTTAGAATTAATGAGAAATAATTCAGTTACAAGTTAAAAATATGAAATAAAATCTAATAAATTTATCAGATTATATAGTTTATAAGTCCAGGGAATATTTGGTCTCATTCATTGCTTTGTCTAAGAGTTTAAATGCATCAGGTAATCTGATTGTCTTCACTTTATAGCAGAAATTTGGCTCAGAAGGCCCAACTGGCAGATAAGCAATGCCAGTAAAAAGAGATTATTTTCTCCAATGCTTCCAAAGAAGGCCCAGAGGGGGCTTCACTGATGGCTTACTTAGTAGATTGTTAGTGGATTGGATATTTTGACTGACATGACAACCAAGGTGTTTATCATGGAAGGAAAAGCAGTTCAACAAGAGGAAAATCAAGTCTCTGGTACCCAGGAAGATACTGGTGTTGGATAGGAAAGATAACTCAACTTCCCTGCTTCTTAAATGTGTGCACATTTGATAACATGGTTCAGTTAGCAATATCAGTATATTTAAGAAAGGAAGACACATGTTGATTCTCCCCTTTCACTATCCAATTACAATGATTCTTTTTTGGTCAAGAATCCTTGTGGAAGTTGCCAATAATTTCCTACCCACCATCATACTGCATCATTATTTACTTAACATGAACTAATCAGATGTATATAAACATTTTTGCTGATTTCAGTTGATTCCTGTAGAAATATAATAGCTCACAAATTTACTGATAACAGTTTTTTAGGTAATCTTAACTTTTAAAAACAAAAACTGTTTTAAATTAGACACTCATTGTATAATAAATTCTCTTTACTACACTATAAGTTTAGAAGTTAATACAGAGTTTTAAAGTCCATATATTGACAGGAAGTGTCCCTTTGGCAAGTTTGTGTACTTGCTTGCTCTATATGTATTGTAGTATTTTCTTATGATCTGTGTCAAAATGTTGAAAAATGTGTAACAGATGCATCATTTAAACTTCTTTAAATAAAAAAGAAATACATTTAAATCACATTTAACATTTTTTTATGATGCAGTTGTGAATTAGGTCGTTCTTTTATTGGTAATTAGAGTATGTAACAGATGGTATAGACTTTAGCAAAAAGTGATAATCTCTCCAAACTAACATGTTGTCAACTGATTATTCACAAAACAAGGATCTATTGCATTGATCAAGAGTCTGTTTTAAAGGTTAGGAACTAAGAAATGTTCATCAACTAGGAAAACATGGAATTTCACAAGTAGAAAGTAGTTTCCCATGCAATGCATCTTTGGCATATTCTGTTAGTTGCCATTCATTAAAAACAGCTTCATCTGGGCATGGTGGCACATGCCTGTAGTCTCAGTGGCTCAGGAGACTGAAGCAGGAGGATTGAGAGTTCAAAGCCAGCCTCAGCAAAAACAAGGTGCTAAAACAATTCAGTAAGACCCTGTCTCTAAATAAAATACAAAATAGGGCTGGGGATGTGGTTCAGAGGTCAAGTACCCCTGATTTCAAGGCCAGTACCCAAAACAAAAACAGCTTCACTAAATCCTTGGAGCAATCATTTGGAGAAATTTCTCTTTGTTGTCAGGAAACCATTGAACTATGTATCCAATAATTTTAACCAATTATTAGTAAGCACAGGAAGAAACCCATCTAGAGAATTGCCAGAAAAACTGAAAGTTATAGTCTTTGAGAGACACATGTAGTAAGTGAAGAAGATCAAAGGTACATTCAAGAAAATAAATCTTTTCTTGAGTAGACATTGTCTTACTGTTAAAAATTTATCTGACACCTGACAAGAGAGTTATAACTCTTTTGTGCATCCAAATTACACTGTATACTTTCATGTGCTTAGAACACTTATTGCTATGAGAAGTTTTCTTCAAACTTTGGAGTTAAGGTGGTAGCTAGGTAGTATTATACAATTTGAAATTCTGTTATTTTCTCATCAATTACTCATAGAAAAGAGGGGGAAAAAACATATAAAATTGTGCAGGAGAAAATGGAATTAATCAACAATCTTCTAGATCTCAAGTGGACTTACCACTAATGAAAAGAACTAAATTAAGTTCTGTAAAACACCAAGGCCAGTTAGAAACTAATCAGATTTTCACCCATTCTCAGGGAACACTCCTAATTTAGAGACCCAGATGAGTGTTCACTGTCTATGGAGGGAAGACATGTGCCTGAAATGCATGGAAAGCTCTTCAGAGGTGATTGAGCAATTTCTCTTCATTTCAATGCATCATTAAGATTTCTTTGTTCTATAGTTATTTGAGACACTATTCTCAAGAACACAATATTACTTTGGTTGGAATTTATAGCTACTGGCACAGTGAATGAAACAGTTGGAAAATATGGGGAGAATTTTGGAAGCCGTGACTTTAGGTATTTTATACTTAATCTTTCTGATGCTAAAATCTATAGACTTTAAAAATGCTTTTACTCATAAACAGATCAAATTTCAAAACTCCTTCATAAATAATATTGCTGATAACTATAAAGTTACAAAGTGTAGCTATATGTACTAAAATTCTAAAATAGTATAATAGATAATGCTGTTTATTGATGGTGGGAAGACTAATAGCATTTGCCCTGGATTTTATAGAATGTAATGTGCATTTGGAGGATGGTTTTTTAGAAAAGGATCTTCAAGTTAAGCTGGAAAAAAATCCATATTTAATCATATTATCAAGCAGAGAAAGCACTTTATCTTCAGCTTTGTAAAGACACATTAGATAAATAGCTATTTGACATCATAAGATTTTAAAGATTTTACCTAAACATTAAAATCAGTCTAAGCCAGGTATGGTGGTGCATATCTATAATCCTAGCAGCTTGGGGGACTAAGACAGAAGGATCATATGTTCCAAGCCAGCTTCAGCAACTTTGCAAGATCCTAAGAAACTTAGTAAAACCCTGTCTCAAAAATAAAATAAATAAAGAAGGACTGGGGATGTGACTCAGTGGTTAAGCATCCCTGGGTTCAAGCCTTGGTACCAAATAAATAAATATATTAATTAATTAATAAAACCTGTCTGAGAAGAGAATATAAACAGTAACTTCATCATTAGAGAGAACTTTGGAGGAAAATTCACCAAGAACTGTGGAGACTGTTTCTCTTTCAATAGTTCATAAACATACTTTTAAAGGTCCATTCAATAGACTTCAAAGTAAGGACTAAATTGTCCTTTCAGTGGCACAAGCAAAAATATATTTTTACAAATATTTGCTATTAAAAGCAATTAAATTTTAGAAGTAAATCTACTTTGAATTCATAGTTAAAGAAAAAATTGAATGACATAAAAGAAGATTAAAGATATGATGGAATGATAAGAGACTAAAGTAAGAAGATAGTTTTGAACTGTTGATTAGGTAAGAATAGATTATAATGAAAGTAAAATATGAATCAAAAAAATTAATCTTGCCATAAGGCAGTGGTTCACTGAAGCAATAATACAAGCAACTTAGTCATTAGTATAAAGTATAATATTCAGAATTTTTATTAGTATAGGAAATAAAAAGACCAAAAAGAAGTGCTCTTGGTATAAATATTGAAAAGAAATCTTTGGGAAAATTACAATGTAACACATTAATTATAGACCCATCTAGGGGTAATCCATTATGAAAACAATCAGATATCCTAAGATTTATAAATATAAGGTTGTATATCATAAACTTACATTCTCTGAAGATGCTAGTAACTAAGGAATATTGTAAGTGAACAGGCTTAAGTCAGAGACTAACTCAAGAAGTTGAATGTCAGAGAATTTTAAAGAAGCAGATTTAATGTCTAAAAGCTATTAAAGGAAGATGTACATATAATTGTTATAAACACTAAAAGACAAGTGTCAAAATAATTTCCAAAGTTAAAATACAGATCGTTAAAGATGACATTGCATATCTGGGTCTAAAATGTGAACTTACATAAGTGAAATTTAAACACTGGTGTGGGAAAGTGAAGCAAAGGGAAATTCACGAGATGATTTGTGCCTTATCTTACAAATGAAATACAAAATAAACACTCTTCTCATTCTTGTTTTTAATATGACTTAATATTTAACCTAGACACTACTTTTGGCCTTAAAATCTCCAAAAGTCCTATAAAATGCACCTCACATTAATGAAAAGAGTAAAAATAGAAAACTTGAAGTAATAGACAACCAAAATAATACTTATGACAACCATGACAAATGGCTTAAATTTTCCTATTAAAATTCAGACTGTTTAATTGGATTAAAAATAAAATTTAACTCTGTGCCTTTTCAGAAATGATAAATCTAAAGCTCCATGAACAAAAAGAATATATAAATACCAAATGAAGAATGATTTATAATATGTATAATTAAATTTTATATCCTATAGACATTTTGACTTTTCAATTCCTATCACATTTTTAAAGATCACAAAATTTACATGTATCATAGCTTTTCCAGTATAGAAGTCATCGAATCCATGTACTCCAACAACAATAAAGTGTTCATAAATACATATTAATGAAAGATCAAAATACTGAGAGTAGTTAATACCAAACATATTTTCACTTGTAAACACATTGATATGATGTATTTATCTTCTCTCCCTAATAAATACTGGCTAAATTTAAGTTATAAGCAGAAAAAAAATAATGATTTGCCCAAAAGAAACCAGGAAAAAGAGACTACCAAATTTTGACCAAACATTGGAAGACTGACAGCATATATGGTTTGATTTCCAAAATAACCAATGAGAAAATTTTGGATTCAGGATGACCAAGGAAGGTGGATGGCTCCGTGAGGCACTGAATTTAAAAAAAAAAAAAGAAGGTGAGGTGAAAGTCTATGAAGGACTTTTCAGGAAACTTCTCTGTTATTATGGTTTGGATATTAAGTGTTCCCCCATAAAGCTCATTTGTTGAAAGCATAACCATCAGTGCCGGAAGGTTCAGAGTGATGCTTTTAGAGCTCTGGTCACATTAATTAATTAGTAAATCCACTCATAGTTTGAGGACTGGGTAGGAATTATAGGCAGGTGGGGTGTTGGCTGAAGGAAGTAGATCACTGGGGGTGTGGCCTTGGACTATTTCTGTCCATTCTTCTCTCTGTCTCTCTGCTTCCTGCTGCCATGAAATATGTAGTTTTACTCAGTTATAACCTTCCAGTATGATGTTTCTCCTTTGAAGTCAAACACCTCTGGACTTAACCCCTGAAATCATGAACCCCCAATTAACTTTTCCTTCTCTAAGTTGTTCTTATTGAGTATTTTGATCACAGTGATGAAAATTTGACTAACATATCTGTTCCCTTTTGGAAAAGAAACAGCAAAGCCTAACATTCTAATACACCCTCACCCCAGTTAGGATACCCCTGTATTCCCCATGCACAGAGATATTCCCACAAACTGATCAAACTGAAGCACCACACACATAAGTAGAAAATTTAAATTTTTAAGGCTTTACTCATAATTTTAGGCAAATATCAAAGATAATCAGACATGAAATTTAAAATAAAGAAATGAAAATAATATCAGAACTCAGGGTATGAGTTCACACATATAACACAGAGAATAAAAGGAAGATTCAATAACCTATGATTTATATAATAAGGAGTTATGAAAATAAATTATATACTTATAGTCAAAAAGAAGAAATGCTAAAGAAAAATTCAAAAGCAAATTCATTCATGAACATTTTAAAAATGTCATTTTTCAAGTTTAATATTATTTTGGAAATAAAGTTGCAGATTTTCCTAAGCAGTTGATTAAAAATGAAGGTTAACAAGGCAAAAAAAAGAGAGGGAGAATGAATTCATAATATGCTGCATCAGACCAATTGAAAAATTGAAAAGGGGAAAAGAGTGTAAAGGAAAATTATGTGAAAATGTTTACAAAAGTGTAAAATTTCATTCTGGCATTTGTTCCCACATATAAAGAGCTTGCAACTATCATTCTTACACTTACATCAAAAAAGAAAAAAAAATGGACAAAATAAAATTAATTTTTTTTCAACTAGAACCAAATAACATTCAGAAATCTAGAAAGATAGGCAGATTTCTGAAAGAGGCAACAAAAAGTGCTTCCCTAGAGACATTTCCAGAGTCAAACGTATGCAAATGGAAATTTTCAGCAAATTTCTGGAGGCTTAGCATGGACTAATATTAGAGTAAAAAACAAAATCTCTGGATGTAGTCTGAGGGAAAAATCTCACTCTTTTTGGAATTCACCCCAGAAATTCCATAGGTTCTAATAATAAAGAACCAAGAAAAATCTCATTATCACTATCAGTTCAGTAGTTACTAAAGCTAAACAAGATTGTACTATTTGATGTGCCAGTCCTGTCCTTATGTTTTCACCTAAAAACATCTCCACAAAAAAAGATCTGTTTGAACATTTTTAGCAGCTTTTTAAATAATCACCAAAAACTTGAAACAGCAAGAGATCCTTAATAGGTTTTTATGATGTGAATCTGAAATGTTCTCCAAAGGCCAAGCAATAAAGGCACGGTTGCCAGTTGTGGTGGTGTTGGAAGGCAGTGCAACCCTATGAGGCATTGCCTAATTGGAGGAAGCAGGCTGGTGCGGGCAGGCCTTTAAAGGAAATATTGTGACCATGGCCCCTTCCTTTCTCCCTCTCTCTATTCCCCTTCCTTTCTCCCCTCTATTTCCTGGCCACCATGATGTAAGCACCTTTGCTCAATCAATATTCTCTTCCTTGATGATCGGCCTCCCCATGACCCAAAAACAATGAAGCGAAGTGATCATGTTTTCTTAGGAATTTTGTCACAGTGATGGAAAGTTGACCAACACAAAAGGTGAATGGATAAGCAAATTCAGATACAAGTATACAATGGAACACTATTCATGATCATAAATAATGCTCTATCAGCATTGCAAACACAATAATGAATCATGCATATATAATATTATGTATAAGAAGCCGATGAGAAAGAAATACATACTGTATGATTCCATTTATTTGGTATTCTGAAAAAGGAAAAACTGGAGGTCTTCAGGATGGCAGAATAGAAGAGGTCACTTTCCTGGCTGCCCCGTGGAGTGAAAGCAAGAAAGCAGACAGATAACTTCCCAGCAAGGTAGGTGAACAAAAAAAACTTGGGAACTTTGCTGGAATTCAAACTGGACATTCAAAGCAGATTGGGGACTAAAGGTTGGATATAATAAAATAAGAAAGAAATCCCCAGAGGCATAGCCACTGCCTCGGCCAGGCTGGATGCACCAGCCAGAGTGCCCCTCTGTGTGCATAGTGGAGGGATAAGGGAATTAACGGAATTGGCATTTTGGGGAGGCTCAAAGTATGTCTGGGGCACAGAGTGTTTAGAGATCAAGGACATTGTCCCCCAAACCTGACAGACTCACTGTACAATATCCATATGCTGGGAAAGAAACTGCCATCTCTCCAGACAATGAGGGGAGAACTAAGGAAGGAAACATTTATCAGCCACTGTGCAGGAGCCAGCAGCTGAGGGTGTCGGTTCCTGGCAAACCCATGTTTGGCCTGAAATATGGGCCCAGTAAACACATACTGCATGACATAGAGTGTACTTAAATGAACAGGAGAAAAATCAAACATGGAGAGAGTTTTACATAGGGGACAACTGGTCATGGAAACCCACTGGCTCCAGCCCTCCCCCTCCAATATGACTAGCTGCAGGACTGACTGGGAGAGATGCATCTGGCCAGGAATTCAGAAGGGTAGACAGGTGTGGGAGAAACATGGGATCCAAAGGTGACACAGGGGACTAAGAATTGGGTCCCCCACTGCACAAGTGGAACTCAGGGGAGATTCTTGGGGTACAGTCTTCCAGTACGGACCAGCAAACACTGAACCCTGGAGATCTACTGATTTAAAACCTCCAAACCAACCAGCATTCAGTGAAGAGCCTGGAGCCCACCTAAAACTAAATCCTGACTCTAGGAATTACACCTATGGGATTATCACTCTTGCCCAAGCAATCCAGAGGTGGAACATCACATTTTAAACAACCCCACCTAAAATTGCTGAAAAGAGAAGCTTAGAATACTTTGAACTTCAACAGAAAGAATCCTTTAACACTTCATCAAGATCTTTCTTTTTTTTTGAAATCATTTTCTCTGTTTAATTGTGACCTTAATGGTACATGGACATTTATACATATTCATAATTTTGTCCTCATTTCTAGCATTTTTGAAGCCAGTTTTTTTCATGGATTAGTTTTTTATGAACTAGGATGAGTGATTAGTATATTTTAGTTTTGTTTTATATTCTTTTATTTTGATTTTAATTTTTTTTAATTTTTACTTTATATATATTTTTCTCCTATTTCCCTTGATTCTCTATTTTCTTTTGCTAATAGCCAACCCCTATTGTTCTCTCTTTTGCTCTTCCTTTAATTTTTGCTTCTTCTTCTCCCTCCTCCCTTATAATCATTACATCCTTTATCACTCCTGTTCCTTCCCTGCCTAGGGTCATAAACCGTTATGCAAACTTGCTGCTTTTATTGTAGGCAATAACTGATCAAATCATTTCTGTTTATTGTGATAATTAACATTGTAGACATCAAAGTAGGAACTATTTGGTTTAATGATATATATCATTTGCATTGGTTGTTGTTAATACCTGTCTCACCCTAAACTGTGAGGTACTGGAAACCTTCAGGGACACTATAAGTCCACAGGGTAGAAACTCTACTGCCTCAGATTCATACTGTTGGTTGGGTAGACACACAAACAACATGAAAAAACAAGGGAACAAACTGCACCAAACAAACCAACATAATCCAATAACAGAATCCATCGACATGTCACAGTGGAAGAAATGTCAGAGAAGGAGTTTAGAATGTACATAGTTAAATTGATCTATGAAGTAAAGGACAGTGGAAGAAATGAAATCAGAGAAAATACAGGAAGTAGAAGATCACTTCAAAAAAGAGGTAGAGATTCTGAAAACAAAACAAGACAAGCAGAAATCCTTGAAACAAAGGAAGCAATAAACCAAATTAAAAATTCGATAGAAAGTATCACCAACAGACTAGACCACTTGGAAGACAGAACCTTAGGCAAGGAAGATAAAATATATTATCTTGAAAATAGAGTTGACCACAGAGAGAAGATATTAAGAAACCATGAACAGAAATTTCAGGAACAATGGGATAACATGAAAAGACCAAATTTAAGATTTATTGGGATAGATGAAGGTGTGGAGATACAAACCAAAGGAATGTATATTCTTTCCAATGAAATATCAGAAAATTTCCCAAACCTAAAGAATGAAATGAAAAATAAAATACAAGAGCTTACAGGACCCCAAATGTGCAAAATTACAACAGACCCACACCAAGGCATATTATAATGGAAATGCCTAAAAGCAGAATAAGGATAGAATTTTAAAGGTTGTGAGGAAAAATATCAGATTACATATAGAGGGAAAACAATTTGAATCTTAGCTGATTTTTCAACACAGACCCTCAAAGCTACGGTTCTGGAATAACATATACCAAGCTCTGAAAGAAAATGAATGCCAACAAAAAATTCTATATCCAGCAAAATAAAACTTCAGATTTGAAGATGAAATAAAAACCTTCCATGATAAACAAAAGTTAAAAGAATTTGCAACAAGAAAGCCTGCACTACAGAACACTCTCAACAAAATATTCCATGAAGATGAAATGAAAAAAAAGTGAAAACCAGC
This sequence comes from Glaucomys volans, assembly GCA_020662805.1. Lineage (NCBI taxonomy): Eukaryota > Metazoa > Chordata > Mammalia > Rodentia > Sciuridae > Glaucomys > Glaucomys volans. The sequence continues at coordinate 172,851 of JAJEJO010002369.1, forward strand.
AAAGGGAGGAATTACACTAAAAGAATAGTCAATCAAAGGAGAAACTAATTCAAATTAAAAACTAGAAATAAATCCAAATGATGGAATACAAATCACATCATAATAATAACCTCAAACATTAATGGCCTAAGCTCATCAATCAGAATACACAGGCTGGAAGATTGGATTAAAAAGCAAGACCCTACAATATGCTGTCTCCAAGAGACTCACCTCACAGGCAAAGACATCCACAGACTGAAGGTGAAAGGCTAGGAAAAATTGTATCAGGGGTTTCTATCCTCATATCAGATAAAGTGGACTTCAAACAAAGTTAGTCGAAAGGGACAAATAAGGCCATTTCATACTGCTCAAAGGAACTATACATCAACAAGACATAAGAATCATAAATGTTTATGTTCCAAACAATGGAGCATCTATATACATCAAACAAACCCTTCTCAATTTCAAGAATCAAATAGACCACAACACAATAATACTGGGTAACTTTAACATGCCTCTGTCACCACTGGATAGATCCTCCAAACAAAACCTAAATAAGGAAGCTATAGAAGTAAAAGAATACAATTGATAATTTAGTCTTAACAGATTTATATAGAATATTTCATCCATCAATGACTTGAATGCACTTTCTTCTCAGCAGCACACGATCTTTCTCTAATGTAGACCATATTATGTAAGTTATCACATATGTTTCCATACAGTTGTAATATTACTTTGATATATTTTTAGCATCTGTAGGGTTATTTTGATAGCTCCCTTTCCATTGATAATGTTTTTGTTCTTGCTTTTTCTCTGATTAGACTTATTTCTTATCAAATTTTAGCTGTATTATTTCTTCACTATTTCATATATTTCTGTTCCTACTCTTCTTTTCTTATTTTTTTCCTTCCTACTACACAATTTGAAAGTAATTTGATTATTATTCTAGCTTCTTTTTGATACAAGTACTTTAGGTTATAAATGTTCATCTGAGAACTGTTTCATCACAGAACTCCGAATATTTTAAGCTTGTATTATCATTTTAGTTCAAATCACTTTTTATTTACCTTTCTTGTGCTTTATTCTTTGACCTCTGGATATATATATAAGTGTACCATTTAATTCTGAAATAGTTGACATGTGGGGGTGGGGTTCTATATATCTTAAGGTGACTGATTTCTAATGTAATACATCATGCAGAAAAATTAGTCTAATGGTCTGCATGATTTCAAATTTAAAAAGGTAATGAAAAATAAGGTAAAACTATATAGATATTAAAGAATTCTGTGGCAGCTACAGGCTCAAGGTGGAGGGTAGAATAAAAGAGGTACAGAGTATATTTTAAGGTGGTAAAATGATTCTGAAAATACTGTTATAATGGGTACATGCCACTATGCATTTTCAAAATCCACAGAACTTTAGAGCTTAAAGAGTAAAACAATGTATGCAAATTTTTAAAAAGAATCACTATGGAGATTGAGAAATCTGAACATGGAATGCAGACTGTGACAAATACAAATATGTGGGTTTATGTATTTCAGACACTGTATATACAAATGTGAGAAACAACCTCACCAAGGGAAGGAGAAAAGTGCTGACCTAAGTGGTTTTGGAAAGAGTCCTAAAAGATCCAGATAAGAAAGAAAGAACAGAGAAGCATTGTATTCTAGTTGATAAACGTTTCCCTCAGAGGTAAGAGTTATCAATTCTGAAATCAATATGCTATATACTTGTATTTCAGTAGTTCAGTAAATTAATTGGATAGTGAGAGCCAGAATTCACTGTTGGAGAAGTTAAACAAAGGTGGAACTCCAAATTGATCCATCTGGTAACACACTAGAATTGGGGATTAAGTGTTTCTTTAATACACATACAGATGGTTACATATAGAAATATGCACTATGTATGCTACACACACATACACACTTCTGCCAGATGAGAGGGCATAGTAATAATGATATACCCAATAGATATTAGAAGACTCCATGTCAGTGTTCAGCTCTTGATTTTTAATACTATTCTCCAATACAAAGAACCAAGCATCCTTGAATACATGGCTGATTCTAGGACTGAGGCAGAAAACACATGAGATAAGCCTGAAACATCCTGTAGTGCCAGAAAATAAGAACATACTGAATTTAAAAATCTTGATAATCATAAGGGCATATCAAAGGGATACAGAACCCCATATAAAAGAGTATCCAATTGCTAAAACTGATACAAATTGAGCAACATATTAAACATTTTGCTGGATTAAAATTTTGAGTATAAAATATAGATGAATTTATATTGATATTAAAGAAGACTATTAATGTAAGCATTTCTAAGAAAATTCTTTACATTGAGTACCTACATTAACAGAAATTAGAATAATCCCAAATGAGTAATCTAATGCTATATCTCAAGGCCTCAGAAAAAGAAGACCAAAGTAGTTAAAAAAGTAATAGAAGACAGGATATAATTAAGATCAGAGTCAAAGTTAATGAAATTGAGAATAAGAAAACAATATACAGGATCAATGTATCAGAGTTGGTTCTTTGAAAAGATAAACAAGATTGACAGATCCTTAGTCAAACTAAACCCAAAAAGCAAGAGAAAACCTAAATTAAAGAAATTAGAGATGAAAAAGGAAATACACTACAGAAACTTCTGAAATCAAGGGGATCACTTGAAACTTTTTAAAAAATTCATACTCCAATAAACTGGAAAATCTAGTGGACATGGACAAATTCCTAGTCATACATCATATGTCCAAACTGAGCCAGGAAAACATAGGAAATCTAAACAAATACCAAGTAATGAAATTGAAACAGCAATTAAAAGCCTTCCAGCAAAACAAACCCCAGACCAGATGGATTCTTAGCTTAGTTCCACTAGACCTTTGAAGAAGAATTACCATTAGTTTTTCTCAAATCATCCCATGAAATTCAAAGAGAGGTAACACTCCCAAATACATTCTATGAAGCCAATATAACTCTGATGTCAAAACAAGACAAAAGCATATCAAGAAAGAAAACTACAGAACAGTATACCTGATTAACATGGATGCAAAAATCCTTAATAAATAATTAGCAAATCACATTCAAAATCATATCAACAAAAGAGCATATCATGATCAAATGGGTTTTATCCCAGGGATGCAGGGTGGGTTCAATGTATGCAAGTCAAAAATGTAATTCATTGCTTACATAGAGCCAAGGACAACAATCATATATTCATCTCAATAGATGCAGAAAAAGGCTTTTGATAAAATCCAATACCCATTCATATTAAAAACACTGGAGAAACTAGGGATAGAAGGAACTTATCTCAACATTATAAAGGCATTATATAACAAACACAAAGTCAGCATCTTACTAAACAGAGAAAAACTGAAAGCATTTTCTCTAAAATCAGAACAAGACAAGGATATCCACTTACACAATTCCTATTCAATATAATTCTTGGAATTCTATCTAGCCAGAGCAATCAGACAAAGAAGGTAATTAAGGAATACCAATAGAAAAAGAACAAGTCAAATTTTCTCTGTTTTCTGTGGATATAATTCCATATTTAGAAGACCAAAATTTTTCATCAGAAGACCTCTAGAGTTGATAAATAAACTCAGTGAAGGAGCAGGACAGATTAACATTCATAAATCAACACTTTTCCAATACTGCAATCGTCTGAGAAATAAACCAGAAAAACTATCCTATTCACAAAAACCTCAAAAAATAAAATAAAACAAAACACTTGAGAATTAATCTAACTGAAGAGAGGAAAGATTTCTATAATGAAACAATAGAACACTGAAGAAAGAAATTGAATAAGACCTTAGAAGATGGAAATATTTTTCCATATTTTTAATAGGCAGAACTAATATTGTCAAAATGGCTATGCTGCCTAAAAGGCTATACATAATCAATGAAATTCCCACCAAAATACCAATTACATTCTTCACAGAACCAGAAAAAGCAGTCTTGACATTTATTTGGAGGAATATAAGACCCAGAATGTCTAAAGCAATCTTGAGCACGAAGACCGATGCTGAATGCACCACAATACTGATCTCAAATTATACTACACAGGAATAGTTTGTTGGTTTTTTATTAAAGCAGCAAAACAGCATGGTATTAGCACAAAAAGAAGATCAATGGAAAAAAATAGAAGACAGAGACAAACCAACATATTAACAGTCATCCAACACTTGACAATGGTATCAACTATGTTAGAGAAAAGATAGCCTTTTCAACAAATGGTGCTGGAGAAACTGGATATCCATGTGCAGAACACTGACACCTGATTCCTATCTCTCACCCTGCACAAACATCATATCAAAGGGAATCAAAGTAAGGAATTAGACAAAACTTTGAAACTGCTAGAAGAAAATATTGGGTCAACACTCCAACATACTGGTGTAGGCACAGACTTGCTTAACAAAACCCTGAAAGCTCAAGAAAAAAAATCAAGAAACAACAAGTGGGACTTACTTCATCAAATGAAAAAGTTTCTGTACAGAAAAAGAAACAATTAAGACTATGAATACAGAGCCTACAGAATGGGAAAAAATCTGTCAGCTACTCTTCTGACAGTGGATTAATATTCAGAATACACATAGAATTCAAAAAGCTTAACATCAAAAACCAAAAGCAAATAACAGACGAACCACCTCCCCAAATAACCCACGCAAGAAATGGACAAAAGAACGGACATTTCTCAAAAGATGAAACATCAATGACCAACAAATATATGAAAAAATGGTCAACATCCCTTGAAATTAGGAAAATGTAAATAAAACTATACTGAGATTTCATTTCTTTCCAGTCAGAATGCCAATTATTAAGAATGCAAATAATAATAAATGGTGAGGATGTGAGGAAAAAGTTATACATTGTCAGTGGGATTGCAGATTAATACAGCCACTCTGGAAAGCAGTATAGAGAAACCTTGGAAATATACTAATACATTTCTAACCATTGTATGACCCAGATACCCTATTCTTCAGTATTTATCCAAAAAAAACTACATAAACCCAATCAATATTTATACCAGTGCAACTTACAATAGCCAAGAAATGTAAACCAGCCCAGGTGCCCCTCAATAGATGAATGGATTAAGGAAATTGGTATACATACACAATGGAGTTTTACTCAGCCTTAAAGAAGAATGAAATCATTACTTTTGCCTGTAAATGGACAGAACTGGAGAACATCATGCTAACTGAAATAAACCAGAGTCAGAAAATCAAGGCTTGAATGTTTTCTCTCATATACATAAATTAGATCAAAGTAAAGGGAAAAAACAGAAAGGATATAAGGACAGGTCAGTAGAGTAGAAGGCAATTGAAGGGTAAGGAAGAGGGACAGGTAATGGGAGGAAATGTGGAATGAATTTGACAAAATTACACTATGTGCATGTATAAATATACCACCATGAATTCTGCCTTTGTGTATATGTATAAAACACAATTAAAAATAAATAAATAAGGGGAAATTCAATAAGAAAATAAATGAGGAGAGTAGATAAATGATTCGTGCACAACAAGAAGTGGAGCATCTCTCCCCACACTTCATGTGTGGTAGACTCATAGCAACTCTTTAAGAGTGTTGAAGAGTGGTTAGGGAAAAAGAAGTAGCAGTGAACAAACCTGGTATTCACTACCTTAGCAAGTGATATATGTCAACATCAACAGTGACATGTCATGTTGATAGTATGTATCCTTGTTATGATGTGGTAAAAATAACATTTTGGATTCTTTTTCTACTTCCAAAGCACAATTGCCCTGATCTGGTCATGAGAAAAGCATCAGGAAAATCCCCATTGAAGTGCATTGCAGTAAGCACTTGAACAGGACTCACCCAAATTGTCCAGATACCAAAAACAAGGAAAGTGTAAGAAATTTTGTAGCCATGAAAGAAGCCTAAGAGATATGACAACAAATTGTTATGTTGTGTCCTGGATAGAATGCTAATTTTTGACATTAATAATAGAGTGGACCACATGTGTGTTGCATGAGAATTTAATATTTTTGCAACTTTTTCATAAATCTTAAACTATGAACACGAAATGTTCTTTTAAAAAAATCTCTCCTATGACAAATATAAGACTTAGATTGAAAGGTTACATTTATTTTCCAACACAATTAGCAAAATAGAAAAAGAATGGTACTAATGTACATTTTTGTGAGATTTCTGAACACTAGAGCTAAACAGAGAAAACTGAAAATTACCAGAGCAAATAACAGACATATACACACTCACACACACATTCATACATCATATAACACCAGAGATCAGACAAATATTCAAACTAAGTATATACAACAAAACAGAATCACTTTCAAATGTAGAAGACTATGCTGAAATATCTTTAAAATTCTGAGGGACAATTATTTTGAATATGCTCTTCATTCTATGCCCATCTAAACTATCAATTATATCCAAGATACATTACTTATATAAGGACCTCAATAATCTTCCTAACACATTCAGTTTATAGCAAGCAATTACATAACAACAAGAGAGTAAATTTAAAAAGTGCCCAACATGAACTTCTAAAACCAAAAGATTCAACATTAGAATAATTACCTATTTATTATATTTCTGAAACAATGTTTGTTGGAGTATTAAAGATGGAATGTATTATTTTTAACAAATTATTGAAACTAATTGAAAAATAAAAATAATTTTTAGTGTTTTACAAACTGCAAAAATTAACAGAATAAGCAAGATGTTCTAAAGAAAATGAGAATTGATATGTACTCTATGTAATATTACTACCTTCAAATAATAAGAATAAATGAATTTGCTAAATCATCAATTATTTTTAGAACTATATATAATTTATTTGATTTATGTATTTTTTCTTTAGAGTTAATTAGAATCATTAATATTATAAAAATAAATACAAGGTCATATTTAAACTCGTATGAATTACCAAAATAAATTAAAAACATATTATCGCTACTTTAAAACATTTTAGATGATTTAAGTCATTTTAAAAGCTAATATTTGATTAATGTTGCACTGATGAAACATTTGAGTATTTATTTCTCAGTAACTTCCCCTTGAACTGAGGCTAGTTATCCATGTTTGAAGCAGTCTCATTTCAGTAATTATGGAATACATTTCGTTTTCTTCCTCAATAAAGATTTATATAAAAACTCTTTTTTTCAGTTTTTCTTTGCTGTAGCAGCTGTGCTTTATTCTGAAAATATCCCATGGGACTGAGTTTAGCATGATAACAACCAATATCATGCTGGGTTGTACTTTTTTTATACAGTAATTACAGCACAAGAAGGAAAATCTGCTTTGTCTCAAATTTTACACATGAAAAATATAAGATTCAGAAACGCCATTTTATATTCTCATCCTAAGGAAAACTGTGGGGACTCTGGCCATGAAATTACAGTAGATGGATCATACTAGGAGAAGAGTCTTTTCAAACTCTCTTTCATTTCTAATACAGTTACAGAAGAAAAAAAGAGAAAAATTTTGTGACTAGGCAAAGGAGAAACTTGGTTTTATCTCTTAAAAGAAAAATTGAGATGAGGATAATAAAACAGTTTGTAAATCTATAAAAGTACAAGTGTGGAGAATTTTTTGAAGTAAGTGCACATTTATTTGATAATGTTTTCAGAATCTTTAAATTTCATACAAATATGACAATTGAAACATTTTGCTTTCATTATACAACACTCTACTTTATCTCCTTCAAATTACTATCATCATTTCATTTAACAACACTTTTAAAAGTTCTCCCACATTATGAAGAAAAATAAATTACATATTCACTCTACTGTAATTTGAGGTATTGTAACAGCTGTCTTCCCAGTGTAACAGCTGCTCTTTAAAAATTGAAAAATTTGAGAGACCCAGCCACTCTTCTGCTAACCTTTTCTGCATTTCTCCATCTTTTCTTCCTATAGACAACAATCTCATGCCAGAAGAAAAGCTGAAGGGCAATTACTGCCCCCACCAAAGCACCTCCTGTCCCTGGTGCCAGGAGGTTGCCAACAGACCTGCAGAACCTGATTGACCTCTGGTCCACAAACTGGATATACATACAAATACCTCTGCACCCTCCTCCAACAATGCTAGTTTGTTATTCTCCTATTTAATCCTAAAACTTCCATGGGGTTCTGGGAATGCACAATAGCTATATTCCTGGTTTGGCCAAACTGAATAAATTCATTTTTATTTTATTTTATTTTATTTTATTTTATTTTCTCTTACTCCCCCTGTCAGTAGGTGACTAAATCTGACCTATGGAACCTCCAGAGCCAAGCCCCTGGATAAGGAACCTGATAACAGTATGTCTAGGAAAATATGATTTATTACTTCTGAGTCACTGTCATCACTATGGTCTTGGAGTTATTACTTTTATATTTTTAGCCTGTCTCAAAATTTTTATATTTTTCTTGAGAGGAAATTTTACCTAGAATAGTATTTTTAAAATATTTTTAATTTTTATGATTGGGATACTTTTAATATAAATACTTTTTATTAAATGACAATAGAGTAGTTTTCCATTGTTTTGCTGAAATTGGATGATAGAGGATGTGTTGTTACACTAAAATACTCAATATGATAGGTAACAGACAGACCTGAAGAGTGGGACCATGAGGTTATGGGGATAATTCTATAGACTGTGTCTACTAGGCTGATTGTCCTCCCTGCCCCCACCACATGCTTTCTTTAAAAAAAAAAAAAAAATCTTAGGTCACTCTGGCCCAACCTAACTTAAGTTAATAGGATGAGTTACATTCCTCAGCAAGCAACCTGTTATCTGCAGGAGACTTGCAGGCTCAAAGACTTCCTATCTGCTGATAAGAACACAAGTTACACTGAAGGAGGGCTTTTGTTAAGTGGTATAGAGCAAGTTCATCTGCAGAGCCAAAGTGACCACAGATATTCTTTGCTAACCAATTATTGTGGTCATGCCAGAAAAAATTCAGATGCAGTACACATAGTAGCAGGCCTGAGTTTATTAGAAGGGATAGATAAAAAAGAGAAAAGGGGACATTCTCAAGGGAAAATGAGGATCCTCTTAGAAAGAAGAAATAAGTCATGTCCATCATGTCCTCTGATTTTATTGGGGGTCCCAGGAAAGTTCCCCAGAGAGTCCTGCCTAGGTCCACCTCTTCACTTTTGATTGACAGCAGGATTGTTTCAGATTTTCAAGTCCCCACTGAGAGTCCCGACTGAGTGTGGTCTTACTCCATGAAGGGAAGACAGGCTGAAGATGCCAGGAAGCTGAGTCATTTGGGCCTATGGTTCTTTTTGGAACTTATTCTTACACAAAAGTCACAAAATTCTTGCCACACTCCTCCTTCCAGGGTTACTTGTATTCTTATTGGCAGGGAGAAGCTTTTTGGATTGGAATTTCTCCTTCAGATAAGAGGTTGTTTGCTGAGGAATATAACACATCCTATTGACTTAAGCCAGGCAAGACTGCAGTTAAATTGCTTTTTTAAAAAAAAACATGTGGGGGGCAAGCACAGCAGACCCAGTTTACAGAATTATCCCCTTAACCTCATGTTCTCAATGCTCATATCTTTCTGTTACCTATTAGTGACCTTTATCCAGACCATATTCCAGGATTCAGAAGAACAGGATAATTAGAAGCAAAGCTCACCAACTATAATATCTGTGAGAACAAGTTCCAATTAGAACTGGTCAGCACAGGCCAAGATGACCCCAAGCTGCTTTTGGATCTTCAGTATATCATGATAATAGTAAACTCTACCCTCCATGGGGTAAAAGTATATTCAATGGGGAGTTGAAAGTCTAATACAATCCTACTGTAACTGGTCTCCTCATCTTCTGAGTATAAACCTCATTGCTCTGAGGCTTGTTTCCTGGAAGAACATGATTTTTTTTTTCTCTTCTCCCCTCTCCCCTTCCCTAACAAGATTAGGAAGGCAATGTTATCTTTTTCTTCTCCTAGTTAATTGCTCTTGAACACACCCACTACAGGAAGGAGATGCCTGCTGAGGATCTGATGATCATCTCCCAAATTGACAAGTGAATCTTAACCCGCCATTGAGGCACCCTGGAACCCCTACCATAGCACACCTGGAAGGTAACCCTTGAAGAGTTCCTTTAAAACCCCCCTGTCCTTCCTGATGGAGAGAATCACAGCCTTTGGGACAGGAGTCCCCTGTTTTTCTCCTTTGCTAGCAAAGCAATAAAACTTCTTTTTCCTTATTCTCAAAACTGTGTCCTCATTATTGAATTGGCATCCTGGGAAAGGACCAAGCTTTCAGTTACACCACTGCCAGTCAAAAGTTGAGAGGTGGACGGACCTGGGTAAGACTCTCTGGAAACTTCCCTGGGACTCCCAATAAAACTGGAGAATAAGAGGAGGTATGCATGCTATCCCTCTTCTGAGAGGAACCACTCTCTCCCTTTTCCCCTTCAGAGTGTCATTTTTTTCCCTTTTCCTTTCTCTTCTAATAAACTCCCATCTGCTGCTATGTGTGACTCACTTGAAATTCTTCAGGTAAGATTGCAAGAACAGGTGGTCCCAGATCCCCATGGTCACTTCAATTTGGTGGGCAGACCTTGCTCTGTAACAGATGTAAACCATAAATTATTTTTTATTAAGGACTGAGTGTGAAAAAAATGTCTTCAGATTTTGATACTGAGAGGGATCAGATGAAATGGTGGAAACAGGAGGAGGGTAAGACAATATTTCTGTAAAATAGACCCACTGTGTTGACAAGCAATTTACCTGCAGTTCTACCTGGCTTAAGTGGATATGTAACTTTCTCAGCAAACTACCTGTTATCTGCAGGAAAATGTAGGACTGAAATAATATCCATAAAAGGAACTCAAGTTACCCTGAAGGGAGAGACTTTTGTGACCTTATTTATAGACCAGATCCAGAGACTAGGGGACATAAAGATAACTCCTCCTAACCATAAAATCTGTAAAAATTTATAGTTAAGAATCCATTTAGAACAAGTCAGCGTGGGCCAATGTGACTTTGAGTTGTCATGGCAGTGGGGACTTGAAAGTTTGATGTCATCTTGCTGTCAGAAGTCAATGGTGGAGGGGCTGGTTTATATCTTATTGGTAGAGCTCTCTCACCTAGTACTGGTGAGGCACTGGGTCCGATCCTCAGCACCACATATAAATAAATAAAATAAAGGTATTGTGTCCACCTACAATTCAAAATATATTAAAAAAAAGTCAACTTTGAACTTGGGTGGGACTCTCTGGAAGCTTCTCTTGGATCCCCAATAATACCCGAGTATGGAAGAGGCATTGTCCCTCTCCTTTCTGAAAGGACCCACTCTCTTCCTTGAGAGTGTCCCCTTTCTCTTTTCTATCCCTTCAGTAAACTTATGCCTGTTACTCTGAGTGACATATCTGCAAACTTTCTGACTTTGATCCAAAGAATTAGGGTTAGAAGTGTGGGGGGGTCTTTGTGGTGCCTCAGTTCCCTGGAAGGTTCCACTCCTGTAATTAATCCAAATTTAGAAATGATACAAATTGTAATCACTAGAAAGGATAAGAAAATATAGTAGTAATATTACACATTTAGAATAAATTCACAATAGCTAGATTGTGGAACCAACCTAGATGCCCTTCAATAAATGAAGGATGGTGCTGGAGACTGTCATGCTAAGTGAGATTAGCCAATCCCCAAAATCCAAAGGCCAAATGATTTCTCTGATAAGTGAATGATGATGCATAATGCAGAATGGAAGGGATGCAAGAATGGAGGAAGGATAGATAGCATAGAGGGAAGGGAGGGGTGGGGTCGGGGTGGGGGAATAAGAATAATAACAGAATGAGACAGACATCATTGCCCTGTGTACATGTATTGAATACACAGATGGTGTGACTCTACTTTGTGTACAACCAGAGAAACAATAGCTGTACTCCATTTGTGTACAATGAATCAAAATTAAATAAATTTAAAAAAGGAATATATAGTTCATTCTATTCAAATATGATTTGTAGGTGACATTTTCATGAGTGACCACTAATAACATCATTTAAACATTGATTTACACATTAATTTTTGAAAGTCCCTAATACTGGATTTCTGCCTAATATAGTTAATGAAAACCTCTAAATATGAGTTAATTAAGAACATATTCTGGCCCATAACATCTTGAAAATAAGCATCAGTCTAATTAACTCATATTTTGGCCTGCTCTAGGAGAATATACAAGTGAAAATGAGATGAATAGGAAAACATACACACATGGAAATAAAATTTTCTTGTCAAAGACTATGAGATGACTCTATAAGGAGAACAATAGACTTCTGGAGAATATTAGTCCTCCTCACTAGAATTTAAAAGCATTGTAATTTAATTTTTATTTTGTAATATTTTGCTAGCTGTTTTATTTCTCAGTTAATGACTTTTAGAAAATTTGGAAATTTCTCTGTTTTTACTAACAGGAAAAAGAAAGGAGACATTTCTATTCATGTCTAAGCCTGAAAAGTAAATGGAAGAATTAGCCCTAAAAGTCACAGTCCAGAGTCACGAAAAGCCTATTATTTAGAAAACCTTAAGAATGTGACAGAAACACTGGGACCTGGGGGTGAGACTAGTATAACTTCAGGAACCTTTTCTGTAAGTTCATTTGAGAATACTTGAGTTTTATGTGAGTGGAATACTCATGACTTCTCCCGTGTCCCCTGAAATTTTGGTCACTCTGGTCTGGACTTTATTCCTAGTCATAATATTTACTAAGCATAGAAGCAATCTTAGATTTTTTAAATTCATAATTTAATTCTCATATCCCAGAAGTTTCAAATGTACTACGTATATATCCCTCTTCTATATATTATAATTTTCTCAGATTAAAAATCATAAGTAACATTCACCAGATAATAAAGCAAATCGAGGTCTTGCTGTCTTCATGACAATCTTTTGGTCTATTTCCAGTCTTTGCACTGATTGAAAAATGTCCTACAGTTCACATTTTATTCCCACTGTTCTTTCAATCAAGCACTTCATGGAAGGACATTTTTATTATATCCACAATGCATAACATTTAACATATGCAATTCAGAATAACTCTGTATGTAACCTCTTAATTAACTGTGAAAATAATTTTAGTTTAAGTATTAAATTTTAAATGAGCATAAAATAAATGTGTCAAAACTTCCAAAAGATTGCATTTCCAGCAGAACATATGCTTTTTAATTAACTCAAAAAGAAATATGCCTCCCCGAAATTCCTGTCAACAGCTTGCTGAGATAATTTTTTGAATATTTAGTAATAATTCTTTTTATTTGTCTCAAAAGAATAGTTTTTAGTGATTAGGTCAACAATTTTAGAAAAATTTACAGATTACACTTCCAAAAGCAAATTAAGTTTCTGCACTACTCTGTAAAGCACTCTGAGAAGTTGGCATTTCAATTTAATAATTTATACATAATTATGAATGTGTTTATTTTATAAACTAGTTGCTATTAAAAACAATAGGAAATTAGAAATTTGGAGAACTTTCAGAAGTATTTTGATGCATGAATTGGAATCATTATATGTTGACTGCTAGGAAATGAAGAGACGGAGCATGATTTATTTGATAATTATTTAGCACGATCTATGAAACAGAATTTCTACTAGCCTTGGTTAGTCAGTTTTCCATTATTGAAACAAAATAACAGAGTTAATCAATTTAAAACTTAAATTGTAATAACTAGCTGCTCTTAGGCCTGTGGCAAGGGGGCATATCATGGCAAAAATGGATGGCAGAGGAAGATGCTCACCTCATGATTGCCCAGGAAGCAAAGAATGAGACTATGAAGATTCAGCTCCTCCAGGGGCATATTGCCATGCTACCAGAAGACTTCCAAGTGGGCTCTGACTCTTAAAAGTTTCACCACTCACAATAGTGCCAGGCTGGGGACCAAGCCTTCATTGAATGGGCCTTTAGAGGACACTTTTAAACCACAGAAAAGTCTTTGAAGATTTTCAGAAAACTACACAATTCCAAGCCTCAGGAAACCAGTAATTTAGTATATAGACGATAACCTAATAATTACAGTGAGATGTAGCAATAAATTTAAATTACTTACGTGCAACATTAAATAGCACTAAAATTTAGACAAATTCTGCTACCACAAAAAATAAAAACTTCAAAATAGATTTAAAGGTATATACCCCCAAAGACTTTCAGTGAAAAACAGAAATCAAAAAATAAGTCAAAGTAGAATCTAAAGTAAAGCTCCTAAATGTAGCTTTTATAATTTAAGAGTCAAATTTAATTAATAGAGAGTAGTTACATTCAGACATGTGTACAAAGAATCATAAATTTAACTCAGTAAAGATCAAAAATCTTAACACAGCTTGTTTCATATTTAATGATTGACTATAAAAACGAATTGAATAGCCAAACTGAGTTAATTAGTCATTAGGTATTATTTTAATAATTTTTATCTCTAACTTTTAACCTTCCAATAAAAGAACAAAGTTTTTACAGTATGCATTACACATTTAAAATAAATGATCACATGTGTGACCTTAGAGGTTTCAATAAATTCTGAAAATCAGAAGTTCTGAAACCAAGCTTTTGGAAAACAAGGATAAGTAATCTAATAAACATAAGAGATAAAGAATTACAAATGCAGTTAAATAATAAAATAGATTTATAATTGCAAGGGCTTTTTGTAAGTCAATTAGGCAAATAATAGTCAAAAAAGTCATAATATACTCAAAAGTCAAAGTTGAGTGAGATAACATGAATATATAGAAGTTGAAGTTAGAACAGATATTATTGTAAGAGAATACTATGCACTATTCTATATGTTAAAAATTTCAAAATATGATGCTTCTGTGAAGGAAAAACTGGCGAAAAGACTTATAAAATACAAAACTTAGATTAGGTGGTACCAATAGAAGAAATTTCTAAATCTCTCAAATGATTCTAAAACCAACTAATTTCATAGAGAATTAGACAAATTCCAGAGGGTTTTATTCATGAGCACTTTTAATTTTTCAGCTACACAGAAAGTACTTTTTTATATTCTTAAAATACTACGAAATGGAAAATAATACTAGTTATAAAAAGACAAGGGTTAAAGACAGATCACAGTAAGCTCAAATATGTATTGATTTGAAGAAATAACCTCTAAAATTATAATCACTATAATAAAATATACTGTAAAAAAGAGGTTATTAGAAGAAAATAACCTCTAAAATTATAATCAGTATAATAAAGAATTGAATAAATGTAAATACAAATTCCATATGATAATGTGCATTTCAATGTTGATGAATTTCAAATTAATGCATGTAAGAAAAGTTATTCAACTTTAGTAATTTTTTGAAATATTTTAAAAGAACGTCTTTTGAAAAGAATAGAGTGCATCTGCATAGATAGAATTAAAGTGATATGTATTCTTTAATAATATTAATGAATCTGAAAGCCCAGAAACAGAAGTATATGCATTGGATAAATAGTATTTTTTTATAATGTCGAATTTTAAATCAGTAGATAAAGTTGTTATAAAAATTGTATTGGAGGCATATTAGGTCAAATCTTTGGAAAACAATTATTAGCCATTCTTTTATCAATAAAGGAATAGTAGGATTTCCTGATAAAATATAGGATACATAATTAAATAGATTTTCTGATAAACAAGAAATATTTTAATATAAGCATGCCTATGCAATATACACTAAAATATTACTTGCTATTTATCTGAAAATTATACTTAACAAAGTGTCCCATATTTTATTTGCTAAATTTGATAACGATAAGCTAGTGATAAGATAGAAATTATAAATAATAAAAATAAAATATTAAAAAATAAAAAGCAAAAGAATCATACATTAAAATCCTACAATTTATCCATAATCAATTTTACAAGTAATATCTTTGAGAAGTATATGTTACATTTAATAAGCAGCACAGGTCCATATTTTAAATAAATTTGTTTACATCTTAAAATCATTAGAGAAAGGAGGCAAATAGACAAAAGAGATGATAAAGCAATTCACTAAGAAATGTGAATGGCCAACGGATATAACATTTTCAATCCCATTCATAATTCTAGAAATGAAAATTTACATTTTAAGCAATTGTGTTATTTGCATACACTAAAGTTCATTTTAAAATCATAAAATTACATTCCAATTGTATAATTTAATGAGTTGTGACAAACGCAAAGTCATGTAACTGCCATTACAATCAAGATAGAGAACAATTCAATCATCTCCACAATTCCCTGGTGCTGTTTTACAATAATCTCCTCCCCCCAGAACTGATCTTTGGAAATTACTAATTTGTTTTCAGTATAGATTTGCCTTTCTAGAATTCTAGAAAAATGAAACTTGGGGATTTCATATGAATAAAAGCATAGTTTATGCAGAATTGTGGTTTGTTTTTCACTCATCATGAATCTTTTTAAATTTATACATGTTGGTGTATATATCAATAGACATTCTTTTTTAGCACTGAGTAGTAGCCCTGTGCATATGCCATAGACATGTTTAATTCATATAATTAAGAAAGAGCAATAAATGTTATTAAATGTCAGTTGGTAGAAATAAATGTCTCAAAATCTTTTTATTTTTACAAATACAGAATACTATGTAGCACAATAGTTATTATACATCAGAAAAATTTGGTATATTTGACATAAAATTAATTTTAATTACAAAATATGTTATATATCTCTATATGTCATTCTATTTTAACAAGTTTGGGAAATCTATTATAATAATCTACACCACTTAAAAATATTTCGTTCTAGCATCCGAATTTAGCATCTCTTGCTCTTACCTTTTAAATGAAAGGTATTTTCAGATTACTAGATAAACCTTTGAAAAGGTTTAACTATTTTCAACTATTTCACTATGTGAATTAGTATTAATTTGAGTTTATACAACTTAAATGCCTACAGAAAAAAAATTTGAGATCAATATAATACTGATACAGTGAAACAAAATCTTATTCAAGTTCAGGTTTACAGTTGGCTGTTTTAGCATCACTATTTGCCTTGGTGGAAACTACAAATTATGTTTAAATTCATAATATGTATTAATTTCAGTAATGCTCCATATAGTTTAGACATTAATATTTCTGCATTGTTTTTTACCCAAACAAAAGAAACAGCAGCTTTATGACATATTAAAATTTAATTCAGTTCAATGACTATTAAGTGCCTACTGTGCACCTGGCACTATTTTAGTCACTAAGGATGCAAGAGGAGGAGGACATAGCTTCTGTCCTGAAAGAATTGAAAAAAGTTATATTGCAATGATTCAAGATGAAATGATTTTGGTTCTATGCAGACTCAGACTGCCATAATTCATAATAGATCACATCAAAAAAAATTCAGAAATAACTGTAAGTTTTTTCAAGTCAACAAAAAGTCTGAGCTAAGGGACTGTATAAGGAGCACATTATAAAAAAGACCATGCCTGCCTTCAGACTGTGATCCAACTTTTCATAATATCATAAGAAAAAGGAATAACAGTGTATGAGAAACATTCTCATCAAGGGGGGAATCACTTGTAATTCCTAGTGAGTATACTTCATGGATGAGAAGCATTGATAGCTTGTCAATATCTGACTTTGGGAACTGAGTTCATCAAACTCCTTAGGCTTGAGACTGCTATGCCCATGTCACCTTCAGGAATAGACCAAAGATATTCTAACCAAAATTATTCTTTGCAACTTGTTTTCCAAGTTGGGACACTAATTGTTATGGTTTGGATGTGAGGTGTCCCCCAAAAGCTCACATGTGAGACAATGCGAGAGGGTTCAGAGGGGAAATGATTGGGTTGGAGTGCCTTAACCCAATTAGTGAATTAATCATCTGATGGGATTAATTGAGTGGTAATTGAAGGCAGGTGGGGTGTAGCTGGAGGAGGTGGGGCATTAGGACGTTGCTTTGGGGTATATATTTGTATCTGGCAAATGGAGTTTTTTCTCTCTTTCTCTCTTTCTTTCTCTCTCTGCTTCGTGATCATCATGTGAGAGGCCTCCCTCCACCATACTCTTCTGCCACGATGCTCTGCCTCACCTCAAGCCCCAAGGAATGGAGCCTGCTGTCTGTGGATTGAGACCTCTGAAACTGTGAACCCCAAAATAAACTTTTCCTCCCCTCCAAAAAAAAAATTCAATGAATTCACTAACATTTAGTATCCAATATTCCTGCTTAGCAGTATTCCTGTCTTTACCTTAAAAATAAAAAAATCTGCATTCTTATAAAAGGAGCATGAACATCTGCAAATGACCTTGTTGCCCGCAGCATGGCCTCGCTGAAACTTGAGTTGTGGCAGTGGTCAGGGAAATACCTCTACTTCTCCCAGCTCTGGGAATTTCTTCCGTCCATCAGAAAGACCCAAACATCCCATCAGTCAAAACGTGCTGGGGAGTTAGCCTGCATAGCACTGCTCTAAACTGTCATCCAAAATCCACACTGCTTGACACCAGTCTGTTTTTTACCCCATAAATAAATATATTTCCCACATTTCTGCTCTGAAAAAAAGAAGGGATTTGTTACTAGAACACAGACCCACAATGTTGACTCAGCAATGCCCTCACAGTAGCCTCTTTAGAGATTAACCAGGGACCTAGGGTCTTGTGACTTCTGTTCTCTTGTTGATTGTTGGCCTATGTTCAAGTTTCTAATAAAACTCCTTTTAATCCCTGACGTGTAATTTTGCACAATTTTTATAAACCACACAGAACAAGTAGTGACTCAGATGGGATCTACTAGGCATGAAAATGCACACTTTTTTACTTTAAAGTACTTAAGGGGATAATCCTACTTCAAGTCTTTTAATCCTGGATTTTCAACATTTGAACAATGAAAAACAAGTTCTTTGTTGTTTGAAAATGTAGCATCCTGAGATTAACAAATTTATATAATGGATACAGTGTGCTCCTGTGGGAACTTTCTATTTTCTAGTCCTAATCGATTTATTGGAGTTTGATGATGGGACACATGGAAAATCTATGTTCATGAGTGAGGTCCAAGTTGCTTATCTTTGGTTCTTGTTACATGATATAGTTAAACATCAGGAAGAAACTTTGTAATTATGCCATTTCAGAGAGTAGTCCTTGAAATCCATACAGCAAATTTTAAATAATAAAATAATCTTGACCTCTGATTCTCAGTTTGGTTTCACAGATGTGTTGTAGTGCTTTTAAAAATGTTCAGGCCCTCTTAGACCAATTAAATCAGGATATCTGGGGATCAGACCAGAATTTCAATATTAAAAAAAAAAATCTCCCCAGATAATCCTAATGTGCAGCCTATATTGAATTTCTGATGCAAAAAGAAAAATATAAAACCCTTTCACAAGTTGCCTTCTGAAACATGACATGAAACACACACACACACACACACACACACACACAACAGTGTTTGATATGACCATATGAAAATTGTCAAGGTTTATATGATAATGTATTCTGGAAAAATTTCCACTGACCTAGAATTTTAAGATTATATAAAATTCAGAAGTATTACTTTCAAAGAATTTCTAGAAATTTTATTTGAAAGGAAACAATCACTATGTGATACATGCCTCCATGTGATATGCTGCATGTAGGTCTGGTCTCCAGTGAGGCAGTGGAAAGGTGATGAATCTTTGAGAGATGGGGCCTAGCGAGAGTGGTTAGGCCATGAGGGCACAACACTCAGAATGGATTAATGTTGGTCTGGTAGAGTGGGTTAGTTCCTATAAGAGTAGGTTGTTACAAAGCAAGACTGCCCTTCTTTCTTGGACTCTTTTGCACACTGCCAGTTCCCTCTTCATTTTTACTCTACCTTATGACACAAGCTAGAAGACCTTTGTCCAGACGCTGGTGCCATGTTGTTTGAACTATATAGCTGCCAGAACTGTGAAAAATAAGTGTCTTTACTTTGTAAAGTACCCAGCCTCCAATATTTTGTTATAGCAATGTAAACAGACCAAGACAACAACTTAATAGAAAAATGAAATTAAATAAACAGAAAATTTATAAAAGAAATACAAATGTATAATGAACATTAAGCTTCATTAACAATTCATGAAATATAAGTTAAAATGAGAGACTCCTTTGCCTAATGAAGAGAGTCAGAGTATCCAGGGTAACTACTCAAAGACTGTAGATGAAAGTGTAAAGTCTGAGACAAATTTAGTACTTTCCTAAAACATTTCAAAATTTGGCCCAGCAATTTGTGTGCAAAAATAAACATAGGAACTTTAGATTATGTAGAGGGAAATGAGAGGGGGAGGGATGGGGGTATGAAAAATGGTGGAATGAGACAGACATCATTACCCTATGTACATATCCTATGTACATATATGATTACATAAATGGTATGAATGTACATCATGCACAACCATAGAAATGAAAAGTTGTACCCCATTTGTGTACAATGAATCAAAACGAAGTCTCTAAAAAATTTAAGAATAAATTAATTACTTAAAAAAATGTAATGTTTATTTAAACAATGAAGGAGTAAAACAATTGGAAATAAAATAAATGACACACACACACACCACACACACACATTGCAGATTGCAAAGACCAAACAATCACAGTTCAGTTTTTACTACATCTGGATAGACAAGATGATGCTGTAGTGATAAGCATCCCTAAAATCTGGTGTTTGCTCTTTTGGTTTATTTTTTTCAGTACTGGGGATTGATGTAGGACCTTGCATATGCTAGACAAGCACTCTACCACTCTACCACTGAGCTATATGCCTAGTCCACTCATAGTGGATTTTAAATCTACAGGTTTCTTTAATACTAATGCCTCCAATCTCCAGGTCTCCTTACTCCTAGTCACTAACACACATCTGGAAGATCCGTTACTGGTAATTAAATATACTGCCTAGCAGGTAGCATCAGTAGGTTCTCCTAATAGAATATTGTAGCCCAGTATTACATCAAAATAAATATTCATAAAATTTCAAGCAAACAATATTAAGTTGCAAATAAGGTGGATGGTGTAGTATCTTGCTATTCTATTTTGTGTATGCGTGTGTCTGGATGTGTTTACATCTGAATGACATTGCATTGGGTATATTATTTCCCACTGCAGTTCAAATGAAAACTAGGGCCAATTCTTCTTCTGGGATTATTAAGAAGCAACAGAAAAATCTCTGAAAACCCATTTCTACCCTCAAAGCTTTCCTGGAACCTTCCTACATCTGCTGTGCAAGAAGAGAACTGAAAAGGGGAGAGACCAGCAGAAACCAGGGCTTTGTGGAAAATGGGGTGCCAGTGGTGAAATATTAGGGGTTAGAGGTTATTCCTTCCCTCTGTGCAGTGCAGAGGATTTGAATTCCACTTCTTGCAAAGGAACATGAAAGAGCATCTCCAAGAAACTGGCTGGAGATACTGGGAGTGATTCCTACTTCATGCTTATCCCACTGATGAAAATAGAGGCTTCTCTGTTGTGGCCAAACCATGAACAGCAGTGTATTAGTCAGGGTTCTCTAGAGGAACAGAATCAACAGGAATTATGATTATGAAAAGGGAATTTATCAGATTGGTTTACACAACCAGAAGCTGGATAGTCCACAATGGCCCTCTGTAAGCTAGAGAGCTGGAAGAATCAGAAGCTGCACAGTCCAAGAGGCTGAAGCCTCAGAACAAGAGGGATCAACAATGCTACCCCAGTCTGAGACTGAAGGCTTCTGGAAACTCCCTGGAGAATCACTGGCAGAGTCTGCTTTGAAGAGTGAGAGAGCCAGAATCTGATAATCCTCAGGCAATTGCAGCAGCAATCAAGAACCTGTCCAAGAAGAACTGAACTTGCATCTGAAGCTGCTTCCTTATTTTTCCAACTTGTATTCCAACCATGCCTATTGGACAGTGAGGCCCACATTTAGAGAGGGTCTCCACTTCAGTTCATCATCCCACATGCCAGTCATTCCTACATACACACCCTCATCAACACACCCAGAAGCCTCTCAATCTTCAGCATTTCTTAATCCAATCAAGTTGACAATTCAAATTAACCATTACAAGCAGTGATGAAGTGACTACAAAAATGAGACTGTGCTTGGGAGCAAGTATGAATTTTGAAGTTGAATCTATCATCTTGTGAAAGCTTTTGGTAGGTGGAGGCTTTTGACAGCAGCCATAGGCAAGCTTAAAAAAAAAAAAATTCCTTGGGAAAGTACATCCTGAAAATATGGAGGCAACAGATCCCCATGCCCAACACCACGCCTCCTGGGAGTGTCAGAAGGAGCCTGGAGCCCAGAAAATGCATAAGAGTCCTGTGTCCTCAGGGAGGCCATGTTCCACACAGAAGCTCTGGTTGCCAGTCAGGGCCAAAGGAGAGATGGTCTGTTCTCCCTTGGGAGCATATAAGACAACTGGACTGTGAGTGGAGCTAACATCCACCTCAAGAAATTACATACACGGCGAACTCAGAAACCACACACCAAGGGAGGCCACCAGCAGTGGAGAGGACCTGATGGAAACAGAACTACTGTGAGCTGGGCGACCTCTCCCATCATTGGAACAATCCACTTTCATAAGAAAGACTGGACTTCTACTTTTCCTCTGTCCTGACTCATTCCTACAGGCTCCAGATCCACAGGGCTGGAGGCAGGAGTGAAAGAGAAGGTTGCTGTTTCTTCTTCCTTCCAATTTAAGTACTCTGACACTTCGACACTGTATGTATACTGGATGCTAGAGAAAGCAAAACTATTGAACTTAGATATAAAAGAATCTTTAAAATTCAATATGTAATTACATTTTAATTAGTGAAGGTATTCTGAAATTTAAGGGAAAAGGCACTTGGTAGAGGGGAGTGTTTATAAAGATGGAAGCTACAAACCATAATCTATATTATATTCATCATTGAGTTAATTGTGACTCTTGCTTCAACAGATTACCTACAGAGAAGATGATCACAATTCTACATTTACAGAAAAAATGCCGCCAAGTGTCATATACCAAACTGTTCACAGTAGTTAGTTACTGACAGGGAGCAGGATTGAAAGGATGGTATGGTATGGAGAAACTTTTATATTGCCATGTCCTAAGATACTGTATTTCTTTAAACTTTTTTATAACAAAGTATATTAATTTCATCACCAGAGGAGAATGATTTCACAAATTCAATTGCTTGATGTTCTAAAACACTACATGCCTATGGAAGGAATGGAATCATCACAGTTTTCAGAAACTTTGGGTTCCTTGACATTCACCTACCCACTTGTACAGTAGAAAGGGGATAATTCTATAAACTGAGACTGTTCAGAGACTTCAAAATCCTAGTGAATCCACTTTGTTTCTGTTGTTTACACAAGACAAGTTTTTCTACTTATCATCTTGTCACGAATGGCTACTTCTCAATTATATGTGCTAATGAGAGACAACAATTGCATGGATAATTAAAAACCACCAATAATCTTCCAGTGTAATTTTGAATAGTATTTTCAGTCTGCCTAAGCTCTTGGCAATATTATTAGCAACTATAAACACTAACTGGTTTGAGTTTTACAGCTGCTCTGTCATCTTCATCCCATATATCAACAAAACTATTGATTTGAAGTGAAATGATTAAAAAGTAGTCATCAATAGAAAGGAGGAGGGGAAAGCAAGACTGTGAATCCACCTCTAATTGGTCAGGCTATGAAACCCAGAAGTTAAATATAAAATGTTAATTGCCCTGAGTTTATGTGATACTGTTTCTCAAATATGATGGTATATAGATGTCAATAGCCCACTTACATTTTATTACTCAGGTGGTTCTCTAATTATCTACAGTTTTTCAGATCCCTATGGTCAGTTAGGGCACCATGCTGAATGGGGATGTTTTAATATTAGCAAACTCAATAAATGAACACGATTTTTATTGTTGTCTATTCTTCCAACAATTCAGTCACGTCAATTCTGACCCATATAAAAATCAACAGTGGACTGTTACAGTGACTTTGTGACTAAGTGAAATGAAGACAGGGTCCCCACTATTGTGTGGCACTGGATGCAGCTGCTTTCTCCTGCTTCTTTTTCTATTGACTTTGGGGCTTAGCTATATGACTAACTCATCACCCCTGACTAGTCTTCATAACTCTCAGTGTTGGCTTTTCTTTCCCATCCTTTCCTTCTCACTCTTTTCTCATATATTAAAAAATATTTGAATTGTTCTATTTTCCCTTTCCTTTGGTTCCTCATGGAAATATGGATGATTTTTTTTTTCTTTTGGTTGTCCTGAGAGCATTAAAAAAATGCTCTCCTTCCACTTGCTGAGATTCCTTTTAAATTTCCCACTCAACTAATTTTTATTCAACATGCAAGTAAACACATGCCCTAGGTGCAAAAAAATTCCATTTTCAATGATTACACTGTCTTCAGGACGAACTCAAATATCTTGTCCTTATGTATTTATAGAACTGAAATTTAAAATACTGGTTTTATCATACTTATTTCTTTTGTTGTTTGCAAAATCTCAACTCTAACCTGAACTCCTTTTTTATCATTTGTATTTGAATGACAGCATAGCTTCGGTTCAAGAGTCCAATATATGGAAACATACATTTCCATCCACCTACCTACTTAAGCTTTAAAAAACAAACCACCTCAAAAAGTTGTTGTTACTTAATAAACATCTTTGACCAGTTCTGTCAATCACAAAATAAAACATCCTGATATGATGTGATTTCCAGGAAGAGTTATCATCTTAATGCTACAGTACTTTCTAATTTTATTTTGAATGATCTTTCATGGTGAACTGAAGTGTGAAATGTAAAAATAACTCTCCAACAGTATATTGGTCTAAATAAAACTTGGTGTAACAAAAGTGTTCAGGAAGCAAACCCTATAATGTAGACAATACACTACTCTATTTAAGCTGTATCCATTAGGAAAAGTTATCGTCCCACTGGGTCAAAGTATGGCAGGCTTTGTGACTTCCCTGATAAACTCAGGGTAATAAACTGTTCTGAATTTACCTCACGTAATAGTAGTTTTCTTAGATGTTAGAAATGTTCAGTGTAAGTCACAATCAGTATTTCAATTTTCATTTGAAGCATGTTAACATATCTTACACACACACACACACACACACACACACACACATTTTTAAAAGCCTCTTGCCTCTCTAAATCTAACATGTACACTCTTTTCAGTCTCTTGCCTGGCGAGTAGAGAGTCTTGGACCCAAACCTTTTTCATTTCCTTTGTAATATCAACTTGGCACCTTTCTTGGCAATTATTACTTTTTGTTGCCTAGATTGAAATTCTACTTTTTACATTCCCTGTCACAGAAATTTTTATTGGCTCTCAAAAACTCCTTTGCCACTGAGCATGCACTGTTAATACCTCAAATAACAAGAGAAAGTTTCTCCTATACACAAAGGTCCAGCTCATGCCACCTGAGTAGCAAAGGCCAGCACTTCATGCAAGAAAATCTAAATTTTAATTCACATATGCCAAACCCTTTACAGGCAGTTACTAGTAGCCTCTGATTCAGAGATGAAAACTATATTTTTGCATGAAAACAGGCTACTGAAAAGAAATCATCTATTTAAATGTTGGGAGAAATTAACCTAGATATATGATACCAAATATTTCAAATATCAAATGAAAATTTCATAGGAAAATTATTAGAAAATTTAAGTAGAAAATATGTCCTCAAAACAGTCAAAAAAAGTAAAAGAAGACACAATAAATATAATGCACTAAAATCAACCAACCTTCTACTCGAAATCTGGAGAAAATAAAAAACAAAGGATTCCTAATGTCATTCTACAAAAATGAGAGTCTATGTTGATTAGTTGAAGATCAAGCCAAGTTTCCCTTACCAAAAAGCTCAGCAATCGAAAACGCAGAAGTCTAGTAACAAAAGGTTTCTTTCCAAAGAACTATGCAGATCAGTCCAAGTGGACTCAGATATGTTATCCAACATAAAAATGAAGAGAATAACAATCTTCCAGTGTTAACTTAAAATGTATAATATAAGACACTTGATAATATTATATATTTATAATGACAGTTTTTTTAAATGAATGAGTTTATTTTAGCTAGGGTCTCTTGGAGTTAAAAACAAAAAAGGAATTTCCTTTACAAAGGATTAGGGTGATGAGTATTTTTAAGGAAAAAGAGAATTTCATGGAACCCACAAGGAGAGAGTATGTTTCAGCTTCAGATGAACTGACAAGGAGGTAAGGTAAGTCTGCCAGGAAGGAGCTACAGGATACCTCTCATTTCTGAATTTCTTTTCAGCTCTGCTCCATTCTCCTTGCTCACTCAATTGATTGTGTTTCTCCTTTGCTCAGAGACCACTGTAACTATTAAGGCTGACATTTAACTGCTGTGCCTCTGCTGAGACTGGCAACAAATTGGTCATTTCAAATCTCAAGGGAATCATCTGATAAGTCACCCCAGGCCCTCCCATCTAATCTGTTCTTGACAAGAAGACACAGAATTTTGCAATAATTATGATGGTCTTCCTTCTAGGAATATGTCTACGATTGGGTTGTTTTGGAGCCAAGGGACATAGTAATACCACATCCATTGTTATCAAGTTGACTTGAAGAAACCTCAGAGCTTACTGACTTTTGCCTTTGTCTAGTATCATGGTCGCCCAAGGATAACAGTTTGACAGATGCACATAAAGGAATGGAATCCAAAAGATGCAAATGCCACTTATTTTTCCAGTATCCACTTGTGTTCTTTTCTAGAACAGTTCTATTTTTTAAAAAAAAAAAAAAAAAAGTGCATCACTTCTTGTAGCTTAAGAGAGCTGTCTTCGGTGCTATCTGAACAATTATAGTATGTTCTATTCATCCAAACATAGTTTTTCCAAAACCAGCTGAGATATGAAAAAATAGTCATGATACTTTGGTGCCCAAATCTTCAGAGTTAAATTGAAATGGAAATGGGAAAAATGCACATGAAAGCCTTCGGTAAAAATCTGGCTCATGGTAGGTGTTCAGAAGATGTGGTTTGAATTAATGTGAATCTACATGATGTTGGACATATCTGACTATCTCCTAAAACCTCAGTTTCTTAAATTATTTCTATACATGTCCAATGCCTAGCATGTCCTTTGTTCTTGCTATCAATATTTACCTTTCTGCTTACAAGGCATGTTGGAATTTGCATACCTATTATTCCATGTAAACCAGCACTCTGAGAGGCACTAGAAAAACTGAACCATGAAGGAAGCGAGCATGAAGTTTGTATGTGCTAGTGCCTGAGCCAAAACCTCTCCCAGAGTCCACAAATCTACTTTCCTGACACCACCAGCTTTCACATAATAAAGAACTACCTCTTTTCTTGGCTGAAGATTTTTCCTCTGGCACTTCCTTTCATTCATTATTAATAACTCATGTCTTAAGTTTGCACCTCCCCAATAATATCCTATGGATTTTAGTACTTATAAAAATTATATTTAAAGGAATTTGACACACACACAATTTAATTTCATTAAATTGCTTGTGTCATGTGAGAGGTGCCGACTGCTGCTTCCTAGAGCACGTCTCCTCTCAGTCTTCAAAATCTGTTATAGACAATTACATCCAACCATTAGGACATTATTAGGCTTAAAAGGTAAGTGTCAATTTACAGTATTGCTGCTTTCTTGTTTGGGGTCAAAGTGTCCATCATCCTGAAATTCTCCAAGAAAATATTTTTATCCCATCTGATTCAGCCTTTTAGAAAGAGCCTATGCTAATTAATTTTTTAAAAAAATACTGAGTATCTTCAAAGATGAAGGAGAGGGAAAAATATGAGTAAGATACTCAGAATAATAATAGAGAAGACATATAAACAAATGCTGGTAAGACAAAATGACAGGTGCGGAAATGAAGTTTGGACTGGACACTAAGTGTGGGCACAATGGATAGAGAAAAGTTCAGTCCAAAAACTGCTGACATAAATGTATAATAAGTAAGTTTGATTATTCATAAGTCCTAAAAGTACTTTCTTAAAAATATGAGTGAAGTACCTTTTGGATCTGCAGTAAGTTCTTCAAATCAATCATCAATTAAGTATTACATTCCACATGAGTAAATGATTTAAGAAACTACAGAAGACATAAAGTGTTTTTAAAGCACGATCTTTGTTTATAAGAATTTATATAGTTTGGCATATATACTAATTTATTCTATAGTTAATTGAGAGCAAATATTTCTAACTCATTTGACTTAGCTTTTTTTTTTTTTTTTTACTTAGGAAATAAAAATAGTGAGATGATTTCAATTTGAACATACTTGTTATTCAATGGACAGATATCTTGACCATGTTGCCAGGTGTATTTGTACCTTTAATATCCTGAATGTACTTAAGTCAAAGAAAAACTGAAGAGGTCCAATAAGCTAACCATAATATGGTCCAATAAGTTAACTAATAATAATATCCTAGTAAAACCAGTTGCTTTGCTGAAAGGGCACAAAGATCTTGATCTGGTGAGGCCAGGAATTTTTAAGACTTCTTTCCCAGTGAATATTAAGAGATATCTCCAGAAATTCTTGATATTAAAAAAATAATAGAATTTAAAATTGAAATGAAATGCTTAATATCTTATCTCTGCAAAATACAGTATATATATATATATTATAATAGTTATGCATGATATATGTGAGTGCTGACAAACACCAGGCACTTTAAAAAAAATTTTATTTGTTATAATTAGTTGTATATGACAGTAGAATGCATTTGCACACATTGATAATTTTAGACATAAATGGGGTATAATTTTCATTTTTCTGATTGTACATGTTGTAGAATCACATCAGTCATGCAGTCATATATGTACATAGGTAATAATGTCTGTTTCATTCTACTATCTTTCCTATCCCCATATCCCCTCCCTTCCCATCAATCCCCTCTACCTATTCTTAAGTAACTCTATTCTTCTCTAGTACCACCCTGCTTATTGTGAATTAGCATCCACATATTAGAGAAAACATTCAGCCTTTAGTGTTTTGGGGATTAGCTTTTGTCACTTAGCATGATGTCTTCCAACTCAATTCATTTACCAGCAAATGCCATAATTTCATTCTTCTTTAAAGGCGAGTAATGTTCCATCAAATATATATACCAGGCACTTTTATAAGCATCTTACATGTGATAATTCATTTAACCCTAATAGTTACCTTATGACTTTTGCAGTATCATACTATTGTTTCCATTGGATAGATGGGATTTCTTAAGTTTATGAGAGTTAAATAACATGCCATATATTACCTAGAGTAGGTGTTAACTCTCAAAGTCTTAGTTGGGGCTGCTTATAAGGATACCAACACAACAATAATCTACAAAATAGGCTAGATTAGAGCATTAGTTCTAGACTCAACCTCTAGAGACTTTTAAGTCAGTTAGTCTGGGTTAGAGTCCAGAAATATTTCTATGAAACTTTCCTGGAATGATTCTGATGCTCTTGGGTTTAGGAACTATGTATTGGCCTTATTAAACTCTCATACCACTGAAGCACTGCTGTTAGAAGAGAAGCAATACCAACATAGTTAGTAGACAAATGGGGCATCTACCTCATCCACTCTACCCTCAAACACAAGGAAGGAAGGAAATGTAGCTAATGTATTGGAACTAATCTTATGAAGTCTTGGTATCTGAAGTAAAGTCTTAGCAATGATAATTTCAGAGAATTTATGACAAAGTATAATATGGACCTTGATATAGAAGTACAACATTTAGTACAAATGTGTAAGGAGGAAAAAAACCCAAAGAGGAATACTCAGGAAGATGTAAGCAGAATATAGAGAAAGCGCAACAACTAAAAAAAAATTAGGGAAAGATAAAAGAAAAGAGAGTGGTAAGACCTCATCTAGGGAAAGAGTTTCCCTAAACCTCATATATGGAGATTTAGAAATTTATGCCAGGAACCCACAGCATTTTACCTATAGAAATAAAAACAGTAGTTATGTTAGTATTGACTACCAGCTTTAGACTACTATATCCACAAGCCTGGAATTAACATGTAACTATAATGATCAAAATTGTGCTTTAAAATAAATCTGGTGGAAATTAGATTTTTAGAAAGGCCACAATGGGAATAGGAGAAATGATGACCTTTTCATCATGAAGGGCAAATGAAAGGAACAAGGTGTGCAAGATTAGCAACTGAGATGGAGGGAAGTCAGCAGACTAGGAAATTGGCTAGGAAGTAAAACTGAGAATATGTAAATGTACTGCACATGGCTTTCTATGGGAGAAAAATAAATAAATAAATGGCCTTCTCTGACTGTGTCCTGAGCAGCTGTGCAGATGCTATCTTGGGTTTGTATTTGTTGGGTGTGAGGATCTCCAGCAAAGGTAACTGAGAAGTCAAGTTGATGCTTGGATATGTCGGTTTGGAGCTCAGGAGGCATTCCTGAAGAATGAAGAAACCATTATTTTATAGATTGTATTTTATACCAAGAGAGTAGATGAGAAAATCAGGAGAAGATATGAATAGAATGAGAAGAGCTAACAAAATTTCAATTCTTCTTTTAAGGAACCTCCAAAGTAGGTTTATTATATTCATTTTAGTTGACAAAACTGAGGCTCAGATAGGATTCAGTGGTAAATCTGAGACACAATCCAATATATATTTGATTCCAAAGTCTACATATTCTTCTGAAAATTAGATTATAGTTTAGTGGTTATTATTCTCATTGTTAACTTTTTATGGTATAGCATGTAGTTCTTATGCTTTCACTTACGGTCAATTATATTTAACAAATTATTTTCTTTTCATTATAAAACTTTGAATTAAAAAACACAGTCAGGTTTTATTGTAGACCAATATTTGACCTAAGGAACCCTGCCTAACCCAATAAAATTATTAGTGTTAAGATGGATATACCACTATTTCCATTAATTGGGTTTATTCAATATCTGTGTGCTGTACTCTACATTGAGCACAAAATAACAACTGTCTGCTCAGATTTTTTTTTAAAAAAGACTCTTGTTAGTTTATCACATAATTGGGATAAATAGGTAACTTAGTAAACAACAGCATACAAACTCTAGTGATTGACCAAGATGGCTTTAACATTCCCCTCAGCTTGCCTAAGTTCAAACAGGTTTCTTCCTGATTAAAAGCCCCACCTCTCTTTTCTTGGAGTGTTTACTTTAGAACATTTGCAATTGTGAATTTTTTTTGCCTCTGTTTTTTAAATATATGTAAATATTTCCCAGCTACTTGCCAGTTTTTCAACCCAGGAAATATCTCTCTCAAAAACCTTTGGAAATGTAAACAGAGGAGAGAGAGCCCCTATCTTCCAGCCTCTGTGAGAGGAAAGGGGTCTAACTTCAATGGTTGCCATTTAGACAGAAGACCTAATCACAGAGGAAAACATTTGTAAAGTCAGGAATAACTCAATGTACTTTACACTTCCCAGATCCCACTGATCAACTGCTGTTCCCCCATCCCTCCCATAATATCCTCAGTACCTTTCCACTCACTTACCTTAGCACATAACAACCCTCATGGCTTTCTTTTTAACGAGGAATTGAGTTCAGTCTTTTTCTCATGCTGCTATAGCCCTGAGTAAAGTCTTCCTTGCCTGCTTAACTTTGTTGCAATTTATACTTAGAAATTTTAAACAGAGCTTCAGATTAAGGGTGATAGTTTAAAGAGCAGAGAAATCCTAATGAAGAAGAGAGGACATTCTTTGAAGCCTAAGTAAAATTTTGCTTCCCAATCAAAGGTGGCAAGAGCTTTTTAATAAAAGAAAAAGATCTAAGTAAAAGGACAA
This sequence comes from Glaucomys volans, assembly GCA_020662805.1. Taxonomy (NCBI): domain Eukaryota; kingdom Metazoa; phylum Chordata; class Mammalia; order Rodentia; family Sciuridae; genus Glaucomys; species Glaucomys volans. The sequence continues at coordinate 204,452 of JAJEJO010002369.1, forward strand.
AGATATAAAGACAAATCCATGGGACAGTAAAGAGAAATGGTGTATCAAAGCAGGGGCATGCCCCATACAGATAAAGCAGTCTCCAACTTCTGCACTGTAACATTTTGTTCTGACGGGTATTTCTGTGTCTTGTACTATGTACTACAGCATCCCTGGCCTCTACCTACTTGATGTCAGTAGCATTTTCCCACTGTAAACAAAAATATTTCCAGGCTTTGGCTAGGCAACAATGGCCTTATTAAGAACCACTAAAATAGCATGAAATAAGGCCTTTAGATACACATAGTTATTGTGTTTCTCTGAAATGGTTCTTATGTCCATATTAGACTTTTGCACTCCACAATGTCTAGTAGTCCCCCAAATGATTTACTTTCGTAAGTAATACACAGACTCCTAGTGCACATAAATGTGAAGTAAAATGATGACTTAATTGAAATGTATTAACCAGCCGGCACACCTCATGGAAGAGAGAGGCCATTGGTCAATCCATTCACCCACATCTGTGTTCATAGACACCACATGAGTGTCAACTGAATGGATTCACTGACTCAGTATGAATTTGATTCTGTTTTGAGGGCACAAACACTCAGAAATATGCTCAAGTTCCACACTTGAGACCTTATCTGAGAATACGTGCATGTTTGTAGAAGAGACAGTTGTAAAGGTTCTTCAAATTTTGTTTTCCTGGATGTTTGTAATCACTTTTTCTGAGTTACTTAATTTTTCATTTGAGGTTTTCAAGTTCAGCTCTCATCAAGTGAAGACTAATCTCATTTCCCTAGGATGTTTTCTCTCCAATTAGACAGTCGGCCTGGTACAAAGAGCTTCCTAACTGTGATTTAATTTTGCTTTCCACCTTTGTTTACCAGGATGACTTTGAAAAAAAATCTCAATACCAAATTTTTTTTTTTACTAGTATTTTCTTCTTGCCTTGAAACCCTAGTTTAAAATTCAGTTACTATTTATCAGATAAATAGAACTTTAGGCATCTATAAAACAGTTCTATGTTGATTTAACAAACTGCTATAAATACATCAACCTTTCCACAAAATAAAGAATATAAAACCTTAAATACTATAGTTAAAATTTTGCTAAAATGATTTTTTAAAGCCTGTTTTGCTAAGTGGAATTTACAATAATGTTTCATTCTAAATAATAGCCTAACCTTTGTTGCAAATTAATGTTGATGCCATTAAATTGGCTGAACTGCTGACAGTGAATCAGAATTGCTAATTATTACAAAAGAAGGGGGAATGCAAATAGTGTGAAAATGCTTGATCTCAGCTAGCAGAACTAAAAATAATCCAACAACAAATAATACCGCCTCAGTTGCTCAGAGAGGTAGAGAGAGATATTTGGCTTCCGCTGCAAATGCAGTTTGAAATTTTTCATATGTAGTTTATGGATGCTAAATGTGCCAGACTGTTAAGGTCCCTCAAAGAGAAATGAGAAGCTTTTATTTTATTTTTCCAGTGTTTTGGGAAAATAAATAAATAAATAAACAGTATTTCCTGCTGCTTCTTTGTCTGATTGATTATGGTTTTTTATTTATTCATTTATTCTTAAAATACTATAGTTAGAAAAACATGAAACACATTTGGTAGAGTTGTAAGAGGAAGAGCAGTATGTAATTTTTCAAGGCAAATGAAAATTCATGTCTCTTTCACTGGCCCTTTAAATCTTGATGTAGGAATGATTAATCCTTTCCCACAGAATGGATAGGAAGTCTCATTGAAACAAGGTCATTTAGAAAGAATGGTTTCTTTCTATGTGTGTTCTGAAAAGACTGACCTTGAATCTAGTTCATTATAATAAAGAGATGTTATTACATTTTGATCACTGAGGATATCATGGAGAAAGATAAAACGGAGAGCCCATTTAACATCTGGATTGTTCCTCCAACATTTATGGAACAAAATTTTAAGACATCAAAAAAAAAAAAGTGACACAACCTCCAAATAAAAAAAAAGACTAATTAAAACTTTTCACCTATCAAACTAGAAAACATTTTAAAATCAGGCTAACTGATGCTGAGACCCTGGTGAAACAAGCACTTTTTTTCCCTACCGCCAGAGTCCCCTATGCAAATTCCTTGACCGGGCAACACTATGTCAATTCAATTTTAAGAAAATAATCAGAGACTTAGGCAATGATTTTTATAAAAGATGATCAGGATAGCATTAGTAGTCACAAATTACCTAAATACATTTTGGCCTATTTCTTTAACAGTATTTTTCAGTCATTCAAGTTTGCATTCAAAATAGTTTTAGTATAATATGAATGTGTTAATAATTTGATTTTAAATAAAAATTTTAATAATGCTGCAGGATTCCAATTTTTTAAGCAAAAATTCACTGGTATTTTTTAAACAACGATGATAGCAAAAAGAACACAAAGAAACACATTCAAATCAGGCTTGGTAGAGCATGCCTGTTATC
>JAJEJO010002370.1:0-56240 GCA_020662805.1 Glaucomys volans
CTGTCCCACAGCAGATTTCTTGTAGCCAATATTGGTTACTTTGAAATCATTGATATAGACAAAATTCTTAAGCATGAACACCAAACCTTAAAGAATTAAGTACAGCCAGGGACGAGAATGTAGACCAACTGGAAACAATATGCATCTCTTAAATTACATGAACCAACAGATGTTCTGGGCCCCTCACTAAGTTGGGATATGATATAGACAAGGAGACTTTAAACCTATTATTTAGATAGATTGTGTTTATAGCAGCACAATTCACAATAGCCAAATTATGAAACCGGCCTAGGTGTCCATCAATGGATGAATGGATAAAGAAAATGTGGCAAATACACACAATGGAGTTTTATTCAATCATAGAGAAGAATATAATCATGTCACTTGCAGGAAAATGGATGTAACTGGAAATCATCATGTTGAGCGAAATAAGCCAGACTCAGAGAATCAAAGGTATGTTTACTCTCATGTGTGGAAGCTAAAGAGAAAAAAAGTGTGTGGTGGGGGAAAAGGAACTCATGAAAATAGAAAGGATACCAGTACAGTAGAGGGAGAGGATTGGAGAAAGAGGAGAGGAAAGGGAAAGGGGAGTTACTGGGGGATGAAACTGATCAAATTATATTATGTGCCATATATCACAACAAATCCCACTGTTAAGTATAATCATAATGCACCAATAAAAATGATGTAAAAATCTGTTATGACTGCCATATTACCCAAAGCAACCATTTAATGCAAAAGAAAATTCACTAATATCTCTGCAATACAAAAGGAAATTTTTAGTTTACTTTGCTCATGCTAATCAAGTTTAACACACAATAGTAATCAGATGTCAATCTTTACTTTGAAAGAATTAAAAATTCAAGAAAATTGGATATATATTTAGTGATGGAATGGAATTTCCAATTCGTGAATCTTAGAGGGCAAAGTACCAGGGAATATGAACAATACAAACCCAACATTTATAGTGACCCTATCACAACCCTCAAATTTTGCATCATATAAATCATTGCTGCATCCATTGGCCACCACCCCTATCCAGTTTAGATGCCCTGCCAATAGCAACTATGAAGGCTGATTCCACCTTCTGCTGGGTTCCTTCCTTCATTTTCTTAAATACTAGGGCCAGCCCACGGAACTCAGAAACAGTGTGAGCATGTTTTTTACCAGCAGGCTTCAAACTCCTTTAAAGCACTGAAAAGAATAACTGGTTCAGGTTCAGAGACCCAATACATTATTGCTATCCAGTCCTACCCACCCACTTCACTTCTACCCTGGAAACTACAATGAAAATCAAGTTTTCAAACCAGATGAACATCTCTTTGGACAGCTGGAGTGCAGGTTTTCATTTTGGAGCTGAGAAGACACATGAACCATTGTAAATTTCATTCTATGAACATTTCCTCAGTATGTGTAATCTTCAGCCCCTCTGCATGGTAGACTGCTGACCGAGTTACATCTATCAAAGGTAAAACTGAGTAAGCTTATCAGACAGACCTCCTGCCTGAGTATGTCACCACTCTCCTCAGGTCCATTCTAGCTCCTCTTTCCATGTGATCCTCCTTAAGAAATCAACTACAAAGAGTTTTTCTTCTTTCAAAATACCTTTTAGACTCATGACCCTACTTTCTCCTTTCTACTAAGGTTTCAGAATTTAATCTTCTTATCCCATGGCTGGGTTATCATAACAGCTTCCTAATTGTTCTCTGTCTCCAGTTCATTATTATACAGTCTGCCCACACGTTGTTCAGAACATTTTTAAGGAGTTTGAGAAAATTCACGGTCATAAATTTTTAGAACCAAATTGCTTCAAGTATTAGTCAAAAAATAAAAATGTGGACTGGGGATATAGCTCAGTTGGTAGCCTGCCTCACAAGCACAAAGGCCCTGGGTTCAATCCCCAGCACTGCAAAAAAATAAATAAATAAAATAAAAATGAGTATGTAAAATGGCCCATCTATAGCCATAATGCCTAGCATCATCTTTACATAGAGAAAGCACTCAATGAATGTGTATTCAAAATGTCAAATATCCAAAATTTTCCAAAACAATAGTTTCTGTAATTTTATTTTCCTCCTTAAAAAATGCTTTCAATTTATCCTCATTGCCTATAAAATTAAGGCAAAGGGAAGTTTCTATCAAACTCAGTACTTCATATTTCCTCAAAAAAATAATTTATCAGTTCCCTTCCTAGACTCTGAGCCCTGGAAAGAAAGGGCTTCTTTACCAATCAAGTCACAATTTTTCCCAGAGAACAAATAAAAGTTAATTTGGACTTGCTATAAAAAAAAGAGGTATGAGGCTTTTTCCTGACCATACAATGAAACATGAATACAACTGTCTTTCTCCAGCTGCCTGATATGGTGCATGAATTTTCTTACCACCTATTAAAAACTCATATTCTGGGGCTGGGGTTGTGGCTCAGTGGTAATGTGCCCAACTAGCATGTGTGAGGATCAAACCACTGGGATTGATCCTCAGCACCACATAAAAATACAAAAATAAAATAAAGGCATTGTGTCCATCTACAACTAAAAAATATTTTTTTAAAAAAACTCATATGCTGAATAACAAACACTTTATCAAAGGAGAAGGAAAGGTTCCTGAGTAAATTTGTTCTCTGATCATTGAGACATCTATTCCCTCCATAATATCAAATATAACCATAATGATTCGCAATAAAGTGGGTTATCAGCAAAAGTTGCCAACAAACATGAAAGAAATACAATGTTGTTTGGGAAAATAGAAAACTAATTTGTGTGAGCAAAGATGTCTTAAATTGTACATATGTGGTCAAAATATTTGCAGATGTTATTTTAGACATTTCACAAATATAATTAGGTTTTGTTTATGCAATAGCCAGTAAGCAGGGTGTTCACTAACATACTGAGTGCACATTCGCTGAGTGCTAAGTGTTATGGAAGATAAACAGAGTGCGATTTTACATGCTCATTTTTATGTTTTAACCAATACTTGAAGCAATTTGGTTATACAATTAAATGATTATGACTTCTCTCACACTCCTTAAAAATGCTCTGAACAGTTTATTAGAAATCTGACCAAATATCAACACAATAAGAAAACTGATCATTAAATAAGACACACTTGGCAAATGCTCTGAAAAGGTCAAAAGGGTCAAAGTTAAATGGGTTGACCTTATTTTCCTACTGAAACTGTTCTACATTAAAGTACTGACTCAATCTCATCATTGCTGATTTAACACTGCTCTGGAGAGCTGACATTTCTCTTCTTTACAACACTCCTATCCCTTTTACTTGGGGGACACACTACTCTTCTGGCTCTGGCTCCTTCCTTACCTAAGGTACCCTTCACAGTAATCACTCAAACTGGCACCTTTTGGGAATGAAAGAAGGCCTTCTTACAGACCCATGCATAGTACCTTTATGCTATGATAATAGAAATAAGGAGAGCCATCCAAGTTAAACCGCAGATAACACAGGCCATTCTACCCTTATGCCAATTGTCTAGGTAGCCCTCTCTACCATTATGGAAACAAGGACTATGGACTTCTGCTCATCCTTATGCATTATAACTCATTCTCTGAGGAAGTCTGTCCATTCACAAAGTTTCAACCTACCTCTGAATTCAAGTGGCTTCCCTGTTTACACACACCACCCTCTCATGTCACAAGTACCTACAGAGTCACCTCCCTTGAATGAATGGATCTCTCAAACTGATGTGATGCCTAAAAGGATTTATGTCATTATCCTCAGGTATAGAAAATTATTCTCCATAATTCTTTTTACAGTCCTCTGAATGAGCATAAAGTATAGAAACAAGGTTCTAGAAACTAAAACCACTATGTACTTTTGTTTTTGTTTGTTTGGGGCTGGAATTGTATGCAGATTACAAACTCTAAGATTTTTAAATGAACAGTAAATTTTTTTAATATATGAGATGAGAAAAGTATGCAAAGAGAAGGCAAAATGAATTGGAAAAGATAGAAGAAATTTGATATGATAGAGCAGCCAAAATCTGCTAACTGTCATCTATTGGAACACTATAATTCTCTGTGATGGTAACAGATGTTTCTCAAAAAAAAAAAAAAGAAAAGTTTCTGGATCAAATAAGCTTCATTAATGTTGCATATTAATTCTATCTCTTGGAGAGTCCCAATTCACATTAGCATATCACAATACATATTAGCATATCAAAAGCTCTAAGAAGACTTGCAGTAAAGACACCATTTTTCATACTTGTTTGTTCTTGGAACTCCTTTTGATGATTGGAAACCTATAAACATTTTGCAGATCTCCATGGAAAACTGCTTTACAATCACTGCAGTAGACAAGAGGGAGCAGGTGCAGACATTAAGGCATATGAGAGAGTGTCACCACAATCCCAGGATACTGCTAGTCCAGCACGGAGGAGCCCATTCTTGTAAATCTAAAAGCAGGTGGTTGCTATGTCAACCGGTGTCACAGATTGATGTGAAAAAAAGGAAAAGGAACAATTAATGCAAGATTATGCCTACCTATAGGAAAAGCAAGGGTAGGAGAACTAGGTAGTAAGGCCCAACATGAATTTCACCAAAAAATAACCCAGGCAGTGACAGAGCAAGGCATGGGACAGTATATGTGAGTTAGCAGGCACTGTTGCTATCTCTACCAAAGCTTGTTGGGTCTTTATACACACACCTTGTATTCCCCTGTTACTGTACTTCTGGGGTCTTAAAGTAGCTTCCATAACTGAATCTTGAGTCAATGATGAATAAAGAGTAAAAACTAAAGGATAAAAATAAAAGCTCAATTTGAAGTTTTAGACATACTGGATGAACCAGAAAGAAACTAAAGACAGATAAGTAAGCAACCAGATTGCTCACCATCTCTAGAAAGAAAGAAACGTTGAGGATCTAAAATAGGGCAGATGAAGACAGAAATAAACCAAAAGACACAAGGAAGAATCCCCAGGATAGAATGACTGGACCTAAGTCAGAGGACTTGAGCACAGTTAGAGTCCTTCAGACCTGGGTTCCTGGGTATTTTGGCACTGTGCATATTCAGTGTGTATTATCTTCCTTTATATTGGCCTTTTTGAAAATCACTTCCAATCCCTTTTGAAAATCACTTCCGTGTGTACTTTTAGCTTCTCTGTGTAAAGTGCAAATTTATTACAGGCAAGAAAATTTTCTATAAATTGTACATTTCCTAAGATAATTTTGTGCATTACGTGGAGCAATAAATTAACTGATGTAAAGTTAACTACTGTTAAGCAAGCACCACCATAAGTTATTCCATATATAATGAGACATTTTTGCTGATTTATTTTAATGGTAACATTCCACCCTGTGAATAACACAAGGTTGAATCCTTTAAGGGGCAATACCCATGAGATTACAATGCCTGTGACCATAACATTTTCATCAAATTAGAGAAACAAGTCCATGTGATATAGATAAAGACATGAAAACACTATCATCTGGAAATTTTAAAAGCAGAATACATCACTTTACTTACACTCTGCAGGAACTATGATACCTAGAAACTGAGTATGCTGCCTACTGAAACTTCCCATCTCAGTCTGTCCATTAAGAGCTGGCCAAAACTGAAATTGCTTACAATGAATGGAGCCAATACAAACCTGTGAGGTTAAAGGCAATGGTGTAGTAGGTTTGAAAGACTGTAAGTCCTGATTTGATAAACCTGTCCCCACCTTTCTAATTTTCAAGACTGTGTACCCCACCAAATACTGTGCACTCAATGAAATCCCTCACAATATATTACTGAATGGCTTACTATCTACCACATCACCAGGTTTTATTATTTTCTAATAGTGCTTGGTACCAAATGTTCACCTTTTCAATAAATTATTACTGCCAAGGTTTGACATGTATGGAAAAAAGCCATATCAGGTTCATTTTACTGGGCACATCATTGTGGCAGGAATGTCAACTATAATAAGTATGTGATGAAAAAGATCATCAGGGCGCCTGTCAGGTAGTACCTAACCTGACAGTAGGTTAAAACTGAACATTTACATGAAGAGGTTGGGTGACTGAAGCTGACAGCTGTCATTAACATTGTGAAAAAGAAATATGCCACCTAAGATTCCCAGTTTCCACAGCTTACAAGTGCTTTCACATTCCCATTTAACCCTTCTAACAAACATGGGTGCAGGCATTCCTTTGCACTTACAGATGAGGAATCTGTCTCCTCTCCCAATTCTTATTAGTCTGGGCACTCAAACTCATTTCTCAATTGAATTACTGCAATCACCTCCTAATGCATATCCTTGTCAACAGTCACATCCCAACTGGAAGGATGGTGCAATACCTAGGTTCTTCCAGAACAACAACAAAAAAAATTGGTTTAACAATAACCAAATTTTTCCTTGTACTTGACGACTACTGGGCAAATATGGACCACACAGTCCTCCAGAACCAAGCTTTCCTCCACCAACTCTACGTTCTCATTATGTGCTTCCCATGGTTGTCACCAAAGAAGAGAGTATTAAATGGGCATGCAGACTACTTCCTCCCAAACCTGGTGTGACCTGTGGTCACACAGTGACATCCCCACAACAAGGGAAGCTGGAAAGGGGAGGAGTACACAAACTATTCCATCACTAAGGACAACTTCTGCCATGCCAGCATGATTGGCTGTAGTGCAAATCTGCTCATACCACTCCTCTACCTTAACCTCTATGGTGTCTCCCCAGGAAACCCCGGCCTAATCTCCACCTTCAGCTTCTGATACTTCACACCCTGAAATTCAAGTTCCACAACACTGAACTGTTGGCTTCTTGTATACTATGCCCATTTTCACGTTTGCTACTTCCCCCTCAAATCACAATTATGACCACTTCTAACAACATCCACAGCTACCATCCTTGCCCAACCCATCTTTTATCTATACTTCTACAATTACCTCCTAAAACTTCTTTATTCCATCCAGGTGTCCATCGAGTATACTCTCAACCCAGCAGCCAGGATATTACTTTAAAATACAATCATATCATGTCACTGACCCATTGAAAAGTTTCCTGGGGTTCCCATCAAAGCCTGTACCACCCAGTCCTGTCTTCCTCTACCCCTTTCTTCCATCTTTCCAAGCACTAGACCCTCAGATGCTTGCATCCACTTGGCACACCCCTGCCTCAGAAGCTCCTGCGTTTTCTGCTCCTAGAACATGCTTCCATGACACCGTCCCTGATGTCATTCAGGTTTCTTAAATGTCACCATCAGGAACCCCTTTATGCCTTAAGATCTTAACCTGCCTTCTTTCCTTCTACCTGACGTCGCATTTTGAATCTGCTTGCTGTCTGTAACACCTGACACCCTCTCTATACTGAAAGCTCGGTGAGATCCACATGCGATCTGTCAGATTCAGTATGATATTCCTTGAGCTTAACACAATCAAAATGGAATGAATGAGTGAATAATGGAGTGAGTGCATCCTGTCCCTCTAGGCCTACAGTGCACTTTCTCCAATGTCACTTGATGGCTACTCTATCTTTAAGCTTCAATGGAAAATCTACCCAAGCCCTCCACATTCTTTGCATCAGGGCTCCCAGTGCTCTGACTCTAGCAAAGTGTCTGAAATGTGGCAAACAGTCAATAATGTCATATCAATGCATAAATTTTCAAAAGCCATGAGGCCTAATGGTAAGTAATTAACAAGGGAGAGATGCAAACCCAACATTTACAGTTTTGAGATCAGTTTTTAAGTCCATGGCTACTGCTACTTGATGCCACAACTGCTATGAAATGGACATTTGGTAGCTGAAATTCAGAATTTAGAGTATATTTTCTTTTCTCCATAGTACTTTCAACATGCTGAACCTTTTTTTCAAAATATATACCAAGTAGCATGTTTGCTTAGAGCAAACTACCTAAAATGTAGCCTTCAAAGGTGTCTTTGGCACATCTACATGAAATGCTGCAGTAGACATTCTCATGCATTTCACAAAGTGGGGTGTTTTGGGTTTTTTTACCTGATTCCTTAGGAAAACTGCATATAAATGATTTCTTCCCAAAACTGACATTTTAACTTCAATATAAATATGCCAGTTCATCTAAAAGATCAAGCTTTTACATTTAAGAGTAGGAAGTAATTATTCATCTGACTGGAAACATGTGTCCAAAGTAGACATATGCTAATGGCATGGGAGAGAAGCAGTCAAGTCTTCTGACCAGTGGTGGGTTCCACACCTAAGAATCATTACAGGTTGCATATGATTTTTCCAGGGTTTGGAACATTTGCATATATATATTTATATGATGAAGTGTTATGGAAGGAGACCCAAGTCTAAATACAAAATTCATTTAAGCTTCATTGCATCTTATGCACCTCCTTTAAAGGTAATTTTATGCAACACTTTTAGTGTGCCGGTGACTGTGAACTGTCACATGAGGTCATTCACACAATTTTCCATTGTGGAATCAAGTTGGCCCTCAAAAAGTTTTAGATTTTGATGCACTATATATTTCAGATTTTTGGATTAGGAATTTTCAATCTATTGATTTTTTTTAATTTTAAAAAAATATTTTATTTTTCTCTATTTATAAATCTACATCTTTGTCTAACTCTCAGATTTAAGATATAGGCAGGAGAATGAGGATATTTTTATAAGATAATGCATGGAAATATTTAATCATTTGGAAAACATAAAACATGATTTTAATAAAAATATTGCAACAAAATATTTTGCAAAATGTTCCTATTATGCTCACAATTAAATAATGATATACAATTACTATCATATATCATATACTTTTATAAATTCATTTAACCTTAAGAAAACTCTCTGAGATAGACATGTTATCACCTCCCCTTTAGAAATGATGAAACTAAAGACAGAGAGAGGTTAGACTGCTGGCCCAAGGTCAAACAGCCAGTTAGTAGGAGACTCAAGATTCAAGTCCAGGTAGTCTGAGCCCAGAGGCTTCTTAATAAACATTTAAACTTATTTTTTACTATTAATTAAACATTAGATCTTACTACAGGCTCTTTGTTTTTACATGTACTTCAGTATAAACTATTTTCACTACAACTGAACATCCACTTAGGAAGAAAATGGAGAAGGTAATGAAAAGTTAAACACTTTGAGCTCTTCTCTTCAGATTTTTTGATTGGTTTGTTAGATATTATTCAATTTTGACCATCTGATATGTTCTAATAGCTTTGTTAGACGCTGAGATATAATGGTGTATGAGATCATATCCATCCCCAAGGAAACAGTTCTCAATTATAGCCAGATGAATGGTTTCTGTCAATGCTACAATTGCTACATGGTGCTATATGAACTCACTGGAGGGGCACCTGAGCCAACCACAGGGGCCTAAGAAAAGCTTCCTAAAGAGCAACTTATAAGTATTTTCTAAAATTATTTGGTGTGACTCTACTATAATGATGGATAAAATTCCTATCAGACTAGGTTATAAGGATAGTGCAAATGGTTCCCCATCAAAACACGAGATAATAAATGTCTCCTTGTGAAAAACAAGGGAAGTTCACATCTAGAGTTTCATTTAGAGATCTGTCTACACAATAGACTTGGGTTGGAAATTTGGGTTTCAATGCTAACTCCACCACCAATTAGCTGTGTTAAAGATTCTGAGGAGAGGAACTGAAATGAGTAGACTGCCTTAAGTACAACATGGGAGGTCATGATAGATGAGAAAAGAGGGACAAGAACCTGAAGGATGAGGTATAGGTTTTGATGAGTACTGGTGCTCAGCCATGAGCTGCGCCAGCAGTGTGGTAGGAAAGGGTTGGCTCCAGCTGACTCTGCCAACATTTCAGAGGGAGACTCAGCACAGCTTGGCAGTGCTGTTCAACTCCGAAACTTCAAATCTGAAACTGAGTCACTGTTTGTGTTCAGTGGTGTCTTGGGTTAATTGCTGCAGTGCTTGATTCCATTAAACTCCTTAGAAGCCATATGCTATCACCTCTCTCTTCTTTCTCCCCCTTGAACAGTGGATTTTCCCCCTTAATGGGAACTTCCTCTTCCTCCTGTAAGCACATTCAAGTCTGTGACAGTTTGTGGGAAAGAAAAAAAATGAAGTTTTACAAATCATTTCATCATTCATTCATTCATTCACTCAACAAATATCCATTGGCTTGCTCCTCTAGGCCTGATGCCCAAGTGCCCACAGTCAATACAGAGATGAACAAAACAGTCTCAGTTCATGCATGACGCTGCTGGTTTGGATCATCTTACTGGGTTAAACAAAACAAAACAATTCTCTCTATATAATTCAACCTCTTCCCTAAAGCTGGCTCTGGCAAATATAAGGATCAAGAATTAAAGCATAATATCTGAAGGTTTCTGTACCAAATAATAAAAGAAACAAAGGGAAATACAAAATTGTATCTAAATCCCTATCTCTCACCCTGTACAAAAGTCAATTCAAAATGGATCAAAGATTTAAGTATAAGACCTGAAACACTGAAACTGCTAGAAGAAAACAGAGGAAACACTTTGAGATTGAGGCACAAGCAAAAACTTTCTGACTAGGACTCCAATAGCTCAGGAAATAATAGCAAAAATTGACAAATGGGATTTCATCAAATAAAAAGCTTCTGCACAGAAAAGGATACAATCCAGAAAGCAAGGACACAAGTCCACAAAATGAGAAAAAAAACTTTGCCAACTACCCTTCCAACAGAGGACTAACATTCAGGATGTATAAAGAACTCAAAAGACACCAAAAACAAAAGAAAACGAAACAAAAAACCCAATCGATAAACAGGCAGACAGTGAACAGACGCTTCTCAAAAGAGGTACAAGTGACCAGTAATTGCATGAAAAATTGTCAATATCTTTAGCCATCAGGGAAATGCAAATCAAAACTACATTGGGAGTCCATCTCACTCCAATCAGAATGGCTATCGTCAAGAATACAAAAGACAATAAATGCTGGCAAGGATTCAGGGAGTAAGTATGACACTGTTGGTGAGAATGCAAATCAATACAGCCCGTATGGAAATCAGCATGAAGGTTCCTCCAGAAACTAAACATACAACTACTGTAAGTCAGCTATACTCTCCTCAAGGGAATCAAAGTCAGCATATTGTAGAGATAACTGCATACCCATGTTTATCACAGCACAATTCACCACAGACAAGTAGGTGTGCATTGATGGATGAATGGATAAAGAAAATCTGAGACAGACAGAGAGACACACACACACAAGTATTATTCAGCCAAAAAGAAAAAGGAAATCATGTTATTTGCAGGAAAATGTATGGAACTGTAGGTCACATTAAGTGAAATAATCCAGATTCAGAAAGACAAGTATCAAAGGTTTTCTCTCATGTGAAATCTAGGGAAATAAAAAAGAAAGAAGACATAAATGTAGAAGGGAAACTATTAGAAAAGGGAAGGGAAGGGAAAAAGAAGTAATGGAGGGGTGTAAGTGATCAAAGTATTTTATGTGCCACAATGAAAACCATTCTTCTATAAAATTACTATGCACTAATTTAAAAAGGAAAGGGAATGACATCAAGATAAAAATTTATTAATGACTGTACCCCTAATGCTTATTGAGCCTATTCTATGAACTGAATTCTTTACAAAGCACTTTGCAAACAATTTTCCATTCAGTTTGTTAAGCATTTTTTTCCTTGCAATAAGCTGTATTGAAAATAGCCTAGAATCCAGGTGTTTGGATGTTTAAATGGATTTCAAATTCTCAAGTACTTATACCTCTGAAAAGTATTATATTTCATGTATTTAAAAAATACTTTAACACAGAGGAAAATACAATCTCTTCAAATTCCAACTCTTAACTCAGTACATACTGTGTAAAGATATTGAATAAACAGAAATTCATGCCATTGAGTTATAGAAAAGTTCTAAGAGCGTGCATTCTCCTCACCGACAGAGCTGGTGACAAACAGATGAAATCCTGAGTGCAGTGATGGAGAGAAAAATGAAGAGGAGGAGGAGGGAATATAAATTTCTAATGTGGCATGTTACTCTCCCACAGTGTAACACTGATTTTTTTCTTTAAAATATTAAAGAAAAAGACTATTTCAAAATAATGATAATTTGAAGGTGTGGAGTATGCATGAAAGATAGTTCTTTCTATGGTTACCAATCTACAGTTCTATATTGTGGCTCTTGATGAGTAAAAGAAATGCCTTTTGCAATTTTTTAGAGTAATTGTTTCAATCATTAGGCAAACTCATGTTCTAGCTGAAAGTGAAAATACACAAATCAGTTTCAAGCACATATCAATATGTCACACATTCTCAGGCATCCAATAAAAATGAATTGACTGGTTAGATCACAGACATTACAGTCGGGAAGGGTGATTGCTTAATGATCCAGTGCTTGGAATTTCATTAACTAGTGTCTGGAGAAACATAAGAAATCACTTATTTTTACTCTTCTGGGGAGATTTGAAGTAGAAGAATAGAATAAAACTTCTTATCCATTTTTCATAAATGCCAAAAAAAAAAATTCTTCTCAACATTTTCCCCAAATGAGAGGATCAGGTGTCAGGGTACAGAAGTAGTTGGAAATGACGGCAGTGCTTAGAATCTGTAAGCCACACAAGGTGATTGTCATCCGTCTGCTGCTGTCAAACAGTGATGCCCACACAGCCCAACTAATAGCCCAGGCTCCGAGGGCTCCTCAGCCTAGCTTCTCTGATTTTCATCATGAGCCAGGCTTCAACCATGACAGAGCATTTGGGGAGGGGGTGCAATTTCCAATAACTCGTAAGCATGCAAGAGGCCTGAAACTCCTCAAGCAAATGATGAAAATAATTGATGTTTTTAATATAAAGAAACAGAAGGAAGAACCAAGCACAAAGTTAAAAAAAAAAAAAAAAACACCTCAAAGTAAGAGCCACTGAGTGCCTTGTGTTTAAATGTGTGTTTTAAATGAGATTAAGAGCACAGGCTATCTGGATCCAAGTCCAGAAAGTACCATGTACTGGTTTATGTCCTTGGAAAAGTTTTTAAATCTAAGTTCTTTTGTTGACTCAGCCAAAATAAAATCACAAATAATAACACCTAGCCCACATGATTTTGGGGAGAACTGAAAAGAACAATGCCACATAAAATGTTCAGCACAGAGATTGACATGCACAAAACACTCAGGAAAAGTAGGATACAGTTCTGGAACAAAAAAATAGTGAAATTGTGTCTACAGTCTCTAAATTGTTACATGGGGAAACTAAATTTGACTTCAGTGTCATATTGCCCTATATAAAAATTTTAAAGTCACAAAAATACTTCCTAAGCATTTTTTTCACAAGACCACGATTGCAGGAGATTAGCCAAATCTGGCACATCAAAATTTCAGCAAATTTGTTTGCTGTATTGAATGAATTCTGGGTTTCCTAGAACTGTCAAAAAATAAAACAAAAAGTTTAAATAAAAAAGATTCATAAAGGCCATAAAATTAAATGTTGAAAATATTCATTAAATATCAAGACAGAAAAGAGAGGAAACAAGGCACAAAAACAAAAACAAATAACAAAGTGGTAAATATGAACCCAAACTTAGTAGTAATACATTGAAAATAAATGGTCTAAAGAGTATAAGTTAAACACAGATATTGTCAGGTTGGAAAAACTACACAAAATTTAACTTTCATGTTATCTAAAAGAAATGAACTTTTAATATGAAGACACAGATAGTTCAAAGTTTAAGGATGGTCATGCTTACAGTAATCATAGGAAGACCAGATGGCCCAGACTTATGGAAGAAGGCTTCAGTACAGTGAACAGCACAGAGATAAAGGGGAATACATCATAATAATAAATTAGTGAATTTATCAAAAACACATAAAATTTATAAATTCATATATACCTAAAAAGAGGTTCAAAAAGTATCAGTCAAAATTGAAAGAACTGAAAGTGAAAACAGGCAATTCTAGAAATAGATTTGGAGACACTGTTCTCTCTCAGAAATTCATAAAATAAATAGCAATTAATCAATAAAGGCACATAAAACCTGAGTACCACTATTAATCAACTTGACCTAATTAACAATAGTAGAACATTACTCCTGACAATGGCAGAATACACATTATTTTCAGGTGGATTTGGAATATTCACCCAGTTGAACCATGTATCAAGAAATGAAATACGCTCAATGAGTTTAAAAAGAATTGAAATTCTACAAAATAACATCTCTGACCAAATGATCTTTTAATTAACTTAGGTATTGATGATAAATTAATATCTGAAAAATTATCCAAATATTTAAAAATTAAAATATACATTTAAGCAGCATAAATATTAAGGAAGAACTCACAAAGAAAACTAAAATACTTCTAACTGAAAAGAGTTTTAAAAACCAAAGATTTAAATGGAATGAAAGCAGTATTTCAATGAAAATCTAATATTAAAAATGAAGTAAGAAGCCAGGCATGGTGATACACGGGAGGCTGAGGCAGTAGGATGACAAGTTCAAAGTCAGCCTCAGCAAAAGCGAGGCACTAAGGAACTCAGTGAGACCCTATCTCTAAATAAAATACAAAACAGGGCTAGAGATGTGGTTCAGTAGTGGAGTGCCCTCGAATTCAGTTCCCAGCATCCATAACAACAATAACAACAACAAAGAACGAGAGGCTGTGGCTCATTGGTAGAGCACTTGCCTAGCATGTGTGAGGCATTAGATTCGATCCTCAGCACCACATGTAAATAAATTAATTAAATAAAGGTCCATGGGCAACTAGAAAAAAAAAGAACAAGAAAAATGATTACTAAATCTGCCTTACGAATCTAGAAAAGGAACTCTATACTACATTCAAAATAAAGAGAAGGAAGGAAATAATGAGGCAAAAAGAGAAGTTAATAAACTTTTTTAAAAAAAGAAAAATCAATGAAACCAAAAGATAACTTTTCAAATAAAAACAATAAAATTATAGAGTTGTAGACAGATTAATCCAGAATAAAAGATAAAAATTATCAATATTAGGAATTAAACTGGGAAGTTTCATTAATATTAAATACTATAAACATGTCAATAAATCCAATAATTTAGGTAAGATTGACAAATTCCTGAATGACACAGTTTACCAAACTGACACAAAAGTAAACAAAAAATTAAATAGTAATATATCTATCCATGGTACTAAATTTAAATTTTTAAAGTTCCCCACAAATAAAACTCTGTACCCTGATGAATTTACTAGGGAATCTCTCAAACATTTAAGGAAGAAAGGATAGCAATATTAAGCAAGGTTTTTCAGAAAATAGATGAGAAGGAAATACTTCTCCATCCATTTGGAGACACTAGCATTACACTGATAGTAAGACTAATCAAAATATTACAAGAATACTGTAAATCAATACTCTCATAAATTTTAATGCAAAAATACTTGATAAAATATTAGCAAATAAAATACTGCTATATACAAAGAGGATAGATCATGACCACGTGTGATGTATCCCAGGAATATAAAATTGGTTTCACATCTGAAAAATCAATTTTATTCAACCAGTCACAGATAAAAACAGCATAAATATCTCAAAACATTCTGAAAAAGCAAACTTCAATACCCATTATTGATGAAAATTCTCAGAAAACTAGAAATGGATGAAAATATCTCAGAGTTATAAAGGGAATCTATAAAAACCTGTAGATAATAAAATATTTAAAAAGTGAAGGACTGAAGACTTTCCCCTAAGATTAGAAGTAAGGTATACTCACTCTCATCATTTCTGTAAAATATTATATTGAGATCTTAGCCAGTACAATAAGGTAAGAAAAATATATAAGACAATAAGTGGAAAGGAAGAGTATACTTTATATGTAAGTGACATGATTGTATAAACAGAAAATCTGAAGAAATTTACCAAAAGTAATATGAACACAAAAATGAATGTAGTCCTATTGCAAGAGACAAAGAGAACAAAAATAGAATTTTATTATTATATATTAACAACTAATTTAAAATTAAATTAGAAAATAATGATTTTAAAAATCAAATAGCATGAAATATTTAAGGATAAATCTAACTAAATATGTCTAAACCCTGGAGAATAAAGTCTGCAAACATCATATAGTATGTGGTAATATTTATCAAGATAGTATGCTATTTCCAAAAGGGTAACATACATAGATCAATAGAACAGATTAGAAATCCAGGAACGGACCCACATGGGTTTGGTCAATTCATTTTTGCTGAGATAATTAGATAGAGAAAAGACAGTAATTCACAATAAATGAGGCAGAACAACAGGATCTCCACATGAAAGAAAATGAGTCTTGACTCTTATCTCACATCACACATAAGAAATTCAAAATAGATAATAGACCTAAAGATAAAACTTAGAGCTGTACATTTTGTATAATACAAAAGCAAGTGCCATTCATGCCTTCTAATCAGAATACAGCCCACAGGATAATTCTTTTTAATTTACAGAATCAAGACAGGACTTTGTATCTACTTTCTGCTACATAAAAATATTTTAATAAAGAATATTTCACTAAAGAATATTTCACTGATCATCTTGGCAATGTCTATTACACAGCTACATCACAACACTGCATTCCTAAATTTTTGTATCAGAAATTTACATGAAACATATAATTAAGATTCCTAAGATTCATATTCAGTACAGTTTTTGATCATGATGGTATGTGAAAGACACTGAATTAAATATTTTATACCAATTCCTACTCCTCATTTCATAGTTAAGGGTATTACAACAGTTTTTTTTATTAGGGAATGGTTCTACATGTCATTATTTTCTGTAGATCAAATTGTGGCACTTGAGAAATCATTTATCAGTAGAGCAATTGATAACAGAGCTGAAGCCTCAACCTCTTTCAAAATGCACACACACTCTGCTAACATATCTCACAAAATTAAAGAGAAAAAAATCTCAAAAGATGGTATAAAAGAATTTTTCAAGAAGACCCAATACCAATTTTTGAAAATCATTTCACAATGTAAAAAAACAGAAAACATTATTTGACTTACAAATGTTGGTGGAACAAGAAATTATTTGATCTCATTGAGCATCTCACTTAAGAGACTGTGGCACACAGCAGCCAGAGAGAAACCCAAGTGGACCCCAGGTGAGCAGAGAAGAGAAGGTAGTGAGGAATACACCACTCTAAATAGCAACTTTATCATTGTGCTCAATTTTCACTTTTTTACTCTTGCTGAATAATTTTACAGTCACTGTCAATTTAATATTTGTTCACTTGCAAACATCTCAGAAACATGGACCTATGGAGATGAAAAGTAAAGTCCAGGATGTGTTTGTTACAGGCCCATCTTAGAACTGACAAAGGTTCCACCATAGCACCAGTCAGCCTCTCAGACAGGGCTCTGTCCTTCTATTCATTGACACAGACGGGCAAAATTTGATACAAAACTCCAGCCATTTTGTAAGACTTGCCTTAATCTAAATTTGTCACTTTTCAATTGGTGATATTGACATTTCACAGAAACATCTTTCAATAAAATGCTTATGCAGTAGGGGTCAGTTAGGCCACATAATAGATCACATTTTTCTACCCATCTGTGGCATTTGAGGAAGTTGGTAATATCCTGACATGAGGCTTAGCCTCCAAGAGCTTGAATTCTAAAAAAAGCAAAATACATAAGACCTAAAAGAAACTAAATACACATTATTTGCTTAAAGGTCTTCATGGAAGATTTCATCATTTATAAATTATTTCAGAGTATTTACTTTCAAAACCCTCTCCAATTTAAGTACTGACTCTGAAAATGACTTTGTCAGTCCACCATACCTCCAGCACCCTAAGAAATCTTATTTAAACACTTCAGAATCTTTTGAAGGCCTTCTGGAATACACAGAAAACTCTTTAGTGTCATTCTCCTCCTGGTTCCCTAAGGAAGATCTAAGATCTCTTTCAGTAAAGTAATAATATTCTCTAAGGAGAGTAAATGTGGATTGCAGAATTGGTATTGAGTTGCACGCTGTCATGGGTATGCTCCAAGAGCTGCACAACCTCTGAGACCTTAGTCAAGTCTCACAAACAATGTGCCAAATTCTTGGTAACCAGATTGATGCTAATCACATGACACTCATAACTGGACAATTTCCACGAGCCTGAGGTTTCTACAGCAGACAGAGCCGCATGCTTTCACAATTCTAATCTATAGTGTAATAATGGTCCTGGGGTAACAGGATCACCAGTACTCACTTCCTAACAGGGCTCATAATACCCACTCTTTTCTTTTTTAATGCAGTTTGCTGTATTTGCTTTACCATTAGAATACATGCTGAACTTGCTCCCTGGGTGAATTTTAATTGAGTAGCATAACTCTTTGAAATTGGACACAGATGCAAATTCACATCAATCCAGGTCTTACCAATAAAACGGGCAAATTTAGCTCTTATTGGTCAATTTAATTAACATTCAGACAACTAAACTAAAAAATGTTTAAAGCACCTTCTGCACAATAAAAGCCCTGAGCCATGTTACACTTCTTTTTCAGTGAGATCTAAGATATTTTTCTAATATCTCCAAAGCTTTATCAATATCTTAACAATGATAAGCTTCTACAGTGGGATCCTAAGTCTCTAAACATTAGTTTAGCCCAAAATTACACTGAGGAATGGCAGTGGAAACTGTTTAAAGGGTTAATTTGTATTCATCCTTCCTATAGAACTGTACTCCTCAATCTTGGTGGGGGGGGAACCATGGATGCTTGCTTTCTGCTTTCAAGGTATGTTTCTTTTCCCACATCCTTATGGTCCTTTAAATGTTTTATCTAATCAGGATGAGTTTTTGAGTAAGAATTAGATATAGTTCCAAATTCAGGAGAATTCAATTACTCAGGATGTATCTAAGAAAATTGGCTGCCCTTTAGAAAACTAGTAAACGAGTCAGTCCCTTGCAAAGCTCAGGAAAGCAATGAGTTTATCCAGGAAAAAAATGGAAATCTTTTGTCTATATGAGTGTGTGTGCTTAACCAGGGACTACATTCAAGTTCAGGACAGAGCTAAGTCTGCTGTTGCTGATGCTCATGAATGTAAATTTAAATATCAAAATTCCACAACACACTAAAATTGGGATACTGGGGATCAATTATTAATACTAGACTTATAAATGGCACCTAGAGAAAAATTGAAATTGAAATAGTCTAAATGAAATAATATTTGTAGATACATAACAACTTTGTTAAAACAGAGAAGAATCTATTAACAACACTGATGACCTCTGTGGAATGGACTAATGGGGTGGTCATGGGGGAAGGAAAAGTTAACAGCAGACTTTACACTCTGCTGTTCTTTTTTACCACCATGAATTTATAGAATAATAATAATAACAACAACAACAACAAAGATAAATGTCTCATAATAGATGCAAAAAACAAAGTTGAAGGAGTGTGAGTAAAGAATCTTTAAGCTGTGGTAGCTCACATCTATAATCCCAGCAGCTCAAGAGGCTGAGGCAGGAGGATCTCGAGTTCAAAGTCAGGCTCAGCATCTTAGAGAGGCTCTAAGCAACTTAGAGAGACCCTGTCTCTAACTAAACTACTTTAAAACAGCTGGGGATGTGGCTCAGTGTTTAGTGTCTCTGGGTTCAATCCCTGGGACTCAAAAAAAAAAAAAATCTTTAAGCTATGGAGACAAATGTCCTTTGCTCCCAAATTACATATTTTGCTCTAGAACAACTGTATTAATATTTTGCACCTGATTTTAATAGTTGCTCCCAATTTGCCCCAGTCTGTATCCTTATATCTAGATATTGAATCAGTCAGTTGCATTTTTTCTTATTCAGACATGGTTATAAGTTGGGAGTCCCAAAACATCCAACCTCATAGCTATGGTCCTACATACACTTAGAGAACTACCAACACTGCAGAAAGGGAGTATTTTTCTTAAATTTCCGCATTAGATTTTAAAATATCTTCCATATTGAAATTATAATAAATCTGGAAAATAACTTACAAAATCCTATTGAACCCACAATGTATCTATAATTTGATAATAAGAGCACTAAGTATGCCTATAGTCCAAACTTAAGATCAGATCTCTCCGTCTGTGATCTGCATTCCAAACAACAAACTTAGAAACGAAAGTTAATTTAAAAAAACAAACAATAAAGAAATGAAAAATGACTACTCTAGGCATGCAATTTACATAGGTATATGTACAGAGGGGATATTTATAAATATTTCAGCTGTGTGAAAAAGGGAAAATGGCAAACATAAAGGAATACGAAGCTGCTTGATAAGTTAGTGAAGTGAAGTGAAAAACTTTGGTGATGAAAATATTAAAAATCTAAACTTGGATTAGTGCAAATTCAAAGTCCGGAAAATTTTCATTTGAATTTTGTAACAAAATTGTATCAGCTTCTGCATGGAAGAACGGAATGCAGACACAAACTAAATGATTTAAATAAAGCACTGAAAACAAAGGTACATACTTTATGGGTTAGTTGCGTAATATACAGGATGCCAATACACAAGAAACAATAATTTCAAATCCCTGGGATCTAAAACAGACATGGTCTATCTTAATTAATAAAAGTGAAGAACAGTTATTGAAGAATGAATTGACAAATGATGGGGATTATGATATTTCTATGCCTTATCTTAATGCTCAGGAAAATTTGAAGAATTTTTAAAAATATAATCAATCTTTGCAAACCTGATAAAATCTACCAGTAGATTATGGTACCACATAATACTAGTCACCTCTTGTACTGTCATTTATCTGTCCTTTGTATTTCATGACATCTAAATTCTTTTTTAGTTTTAGAACAACTGCATTAATTAAAATTATTATATATTACATAGTCAGAGAATACACTGTGTACAGTAAATAATATCACCAATTTTCACTCTAGACCAAATTCATAAATAACCATTAAAGAATCACAGCTGAAAACATTCATATCAGGAAACGTATTTTTTACATGATTAGACAAGGTGGGATTTGGTTAAGTGAGAATTACCCTACATACCACACTTGAAGACAAAACCTTTAAATATTTAAAGTGCAAAAACACTGAACAAATAGTGAAAATACAACAGTTCTTTCATTACATATTTTCAAAACATCTTGAAGCACTATGTCAGACAATGGGGACAAACAATGAAAAGACACAGCCTGTGCCCTCAGCGAGTTAAGATTCCAGTGAGATAACTCGCAGTTCAATGAGTCAGTACTTCCAACTATCGTAAGAGAACCTTGTGGAGGGGGTGGTGAATATCATTACCTAAGCATCCTTCTTTGTTTTGAAGTCATAGATTGAAGAAGCACATTTAAAATATGAAGTTAGTTGTAGTTTATTACATGATGTTAATTGCTTATAAATAAATAAAATGTTGAAATTCCAAAGAAAAAGAAATGTTAAGAAGAAAGACCTGGGACTATAAGCAAAGTCTGCAAAGCCCAAATCCCAAAGCACTTCTCCAAAGCAATAATTTCTGCTTTGGATTCTGTACTGCCAAACTTGTCTGTATGCATATAAACAGCTCACAATTATTAGTCATGTTTGCTCATGCTGAACACTTCTCTCCTTGAAAATTTAACACCTGCAGAGAAAACACACGCAAGCAAGCAAGCGCACGCGCACACACACACACACACACACACACACACACAACCTAGAATATTATTCTCCAGGCATCTTCAGGCAGCAACTTTGGTACAGGTGTGCCAAAATACCTCTAATTGCCTATCTGGCTTACTCTGGAACTTGTCAACCCAAAAGATAATTGCCAAGCATACAGCATTTTAACCAATTACTGTAATACCTGTAGCATGTAAGAAGTGGTGCTTTGATTTTTATTTTGCACCATGTGGTCTACACTTAGAACTGAAAGAAAACAGGATCCTGC
Organism: Glaucomys volans; assembly: GCA_020662805.1. Taxonomy (NCBI): domain Eukaryota; kingdom Metazoa; phylum Chordata; class Mammalia; order Rodentia; family Sciuridae; genus Glaucomys; species Glaucomys volans. Next base: position 21,760 of record JAJEJO010002370.1, read on the forward strand.
AGGATGCATGGACACAACCAGCCACCAGCTCTCTTTAATGGCACCAATGCTCTGGCACAGCAGGGCTTCCCAATGAACCAGGAGTGAGGCGTGAGTATGTTTGGAAGTCAACAATTATCATGATACCAGTTAAATTTTAAAATGAATATTTCCTATTTGCTATAAGAAACTCTTCCTGCTGTCAAAGTTGATTTGAAGCTTGAAAGAAATTTGTCATGAGCTCTTTGTCTGCAAAATGGCTTCATCAATCACGCTTTTAAGGGAAAATATGGTTCCTGTCAACAGGAGCATTATGCTAACATACACACATAGTTGGATGCACATTTCTTTCCAATGACTCAGCTATTGTGCAGAATAGTTTGAGTTCATGAATATCCTTTGAAAATATGTAAATTACTATATCCCTGAATATAACTAAACTAAATAAAACTAAGAGAGGAACTAATATTACAACAGTTAAGATTTTAGATGACATAGAGCAATAGTAGAAAATTTAGATAGGATTAGAATTGGTAGTGAGTGATAATAAAGGAAGTTGTACTTCACTGGAGTACTTCAGTAATATTTCTAGACATAACGAAATACTAACCAAATTGCCACATTTTGTTTATTTAATCTTATATCTCTGACAATGGCAGAAAGGGCATTTTAAGTGAATATACACAATTAGCCCTTTTGCTTGTAATTTTCCTTAAATAAACTGTAATTGTACTATCTTATTTAAATGAGATGTTTATTTTACTATTGTCATCAAAATTCAATGTCAATTTATGAAGACTAACCAGTGAAATTCCCAGAAGCATGAGAAAAGAGAAAGACAAAAATCTGCCTATTATCAATGCTTCAAAAATCATCTGAATATACTCAATGAAGAAAGTGGGGGAATAAAGCCCACTTAAACCACAGTGCTGAACACATCAGATGAAATTATACTGAGCATGGTCTAAAGCTTAAAAAAGTAGGACTCACTTCATCAAAATGCAAAAGCCTTGGCAATGGGGTCAGAAGAACGTTCTGGTGTTGGCTTTGCCATTGAGTAATAGTCTAGCACAAATATTTGGAAACGTGTCATGGTGTGTGTGTGTATATTTATCAAAATATTGTTTTAGTCAGCTTTTTCTTGCTGTGACTGAAATACCTGACAAGACAACTGAGAGGAAGAAAAGTTTGGGGGCTCACAGTATCAAAGGTTCAATCCATGGTCAGCCAACTCCATTTCTCTGGTCCTCAGGTGAGGCAGAGCATCATGAACCAAGGGGATGAGGAAAGCTTCTCAGCTCATAGCATCCCCATCCCCAAGGGGCATGCGACCCACCATGTCTCACCTGCCCAGTTACCACCCAGTAGTCCATTCACATTATTAATCCATCAAATAAATTAATCCACTGATTAGGTTACAGCTGTGGATTTCATCACTTCACCTCTGAACATAGCTTCATTGGCTATCACATTTCCAACACAAGAAATTTTCAGGAGACATTTTATACCCAAACCATAACAAATATTTAGTAGTCTCATCACTTAAGAGGGCCCAGTTCTTCCTCCTTGAAACAAGAAGGAAAAATTATATGATTTTTTGTTTCAGCTTTCCCTGAAATTTTATCAGTCTTTCTGTTAATCTTAATGTGTATTTCTATGAACATTTAATGTTTTTAACCTAAGAATATATTTTCAAAAAGAGAGATGTCACACTAATTCAAGAAGAGTCTGAGGTTTAGGTAGTAACTTTTGCAGCCAGCATATTTTATTAGATTTCTTGTGCTTTGTTGTACCAAGAACATATACTTCCTGCCTTGAAGAAAGAGAACAAACTTTATCTTCTAATTCCACCAGCTAAAACCAGAAAGACTGAAAAATCCTGTACATACCAAAGAAGATGTGCTTATGATGTTACACATTGTTGTAGAAGCTCAAGAGGAAAGGAAATTTTTTAAAGAAATGATGAGAACCTGTGCTCCCTTTTGGATTATGTCCCTGAAGCTGAAATATTGCCCTGTCATTCTGAGAGGAAAGTCATTCAACCTTTTAGAGTCTCATTCAGATGCTTTGCATGAAATTCAAATGACCTAACCTGCCTATGGTCAGGCATCTGAAACAGGTGGTCTCTTCAGATTTGTTTCAGCTCCAAGACCTGTATTTTCATATCTCTGAGGTTTTTAAGTTGGCAAATAATGTGATACACATATTCCTGTAAGATATAAGACTCATTCTTGTACAATTTTAAGATTTCCCCGTTTTAGTCAGTTTTTTTGCTGATATGACTAAAGGATCCAACAAGAACAATTTTAGAGAAGGAAAAGTTTATTGAGGGCTCACAGTTTCAGGGCTCAGTGCATGGAGGGCAGGTTCCATTCCTTGGGGCCTGAGGTATGACAGAACATCATGGCAGAAGAGTGTGGCAGAGGGAAGCAGCTCAAATGGTGATCAGAGAGCAGAGAGAGAGACTCCACTTACCAGATCCAAAATATATACCCCAAAGCCATGAAATCAATGACCTACCTCCTCCAGCCACACCCCATTTCACCTCTAAACTTTCTTGCATTGTCTCACACATAAGCTTTTGGGGGACACCTAACATCCAAACTATAACACCCCAGAGAACTCTATTCGTTTATTTCTCAGTAGCAGAAATAGTGCCACAAGATACTAAAAAGCAAGGGTTTATGTGTATCTTGACCCATATAACATTGATATTGTCACTGCTGACTTCCTAAGGTCACAGAATGTCTGTTACCATCTGCATAATCCATTTGGATGTATCTCTCTCTTCCCACAGATAATTTTTAATGCCACAGAAAACATTAATGACCTCAACCCAATTAAGAAATACAAAGAAATGTGTGCACTTATCTAAGCATTTCCTGAAATTGTTCTTTAATAAAACCTAAGAACTTCTTAGTCATGAAAACATCTAATTTGGGAGAGGCCAAAGTCACTTGGTGACAAATTTATCCTTAGGCACCAACTACGAAATAATGTAATGGGTTATAACACCCATCCTGGGTCATAGCATGCAGCGGACTTTCATGGCCCACAAGTGGCTGGATGAACATGAGCACTTGAGATTTCTGCCTGGAGTTTTGGTATCACCCCATTCTATCACTGATGGAATCCAAAGGTGAGAGTTAGAAGGAAACTAAATGATAGAAATAAAAGTCAGAAAATTTTGTTCAGCACATATGTATTAGTTTAGAGCTCACCACCTATCAGGCACCATCCTAGGAAGTAAGGATAGTGTGCACAAAAAAAATAAAAGCCCTCTTCTCATGGAACAGAGAATCAGAGAGAGACCCAGTTAGAAAAGATAGACTGTACCAAAGGAACCTCAACTACAGGGGAGCAGCACATCAGAAATGGCAAAGCCAGATGACAGGAAGCAAGGGGGAGGTCAATAACTGGAGGCAGATACTCTGAATTGGGAGATGATCGGAGGTCAAGGAGCAATCAATGACCACAGTAACAGTGGGGCAGGACTGGAGTTTCGGATGCTGCCTCAGTTCCCATTGCTCTGCCTCTCTGATTCCTAAGAGGATCAAATCACAAAGCAAGAGGACAGGGTAGATTCTAACCTCAGACACAATGTTCTGGATGTGGGACATAACTGAGCCATTAAGTGCCATATTCTATTACAATAATTATGCACAGTAACAAATTATCCTGCACAGTGCCAGGCTGGAGTATTTTAGTGGAATGCATAACTCATAGTTTCATACATACAACCAATGATGGTTGCTCTGAAAGGCATTAGAAAGCTCAGTAGAAAAATTAAAAGTTTCAGGTCATAAAAATGTCATGGATCAACCAGTCATAAAATCAATAAGCCATCAAGACTTGAAACTTCATGTAGATAATTAATCATGCCCCTAATCGTATAACCCTGTATTCACAATACACACACACACACACACACACACACACACACAACATACACATATACACACAAGATCTAAATACTAAAAGGAGAGATCAAGATATCTGCATCCCGGGAAGTGTGGGAGTGGGAAGAGAGGAGTTCAGACTGTTGAACAATAAAAATTGTCATCAATCAAGAGATGCAAGTAGTTCTTTTTATTTTCCTCCTGTGCGATTGCACATGTGTATTCAACCACCTCATATAAATTTCCTTGATCTTGAGTAGCAGCACCACAGAATCAAGTCATGTTTCTTCTTCCAGAAAAGTATTCTATATTTTCATCAGTACATTTAAAATAAATATTCAAACTGTACCCCCAGAACATCTGGAGATTGAGGTTGGTTGCCAATGATTTCTATTGTATGAAGAGTCAACCAATTCTAGACAGCTTTTGTCTGAGCATTTGCTCCCTTCGAATCAAAAGGTTAATTGTAAGTCATTCTCCATTCTTACTTTCTCTCTGTACTGAACTTCATCTGATGGCCTTAACTAAATAAATCCACCTCTGACTTTCATTTAATGCACTGAAATTAAACTTACCAAGGTTCAATAAACTTTTCAGATATTTCAAAAGATAACTTCTATTAATTTAATTTCTAAAACTCTGAAGGAATACATTTCCTTCTCTTCTACAGCTTGGAATCTATAGATAACCAACCCCATAATCTGCAATAATGACAAGTCAGAAACAGAGCAAAAGACCTTAAATTCATAACATTGAACTTAATAATGAAAGGAACATGACATTCAACCTTTCTTTGGCTTTAGACTCAGTTAATCAAATTATAAATAATATATAGGTCCCATGTGTCAATTAACTCTTAATAAGCCTTAAAGCTTTGTATATGTGAGATGGAAGTATTCTTTCCTACACCAGTTTTTGAGATAGTTTAGTGTATCACTGTTAACTCTAATATTCCCTATGTTATTTTACTTTCCTCAGTCTCCTAGAAAATTATAGAAAGATTCTTATAAACTAGTGCCTGGCAAACTTAACTCTTTTGCCATCAATACAGATTAAGGAACCTATTAGTCAACAATAACTCAATCAGCATCATGACTTCAATGAAGCAAAACATTTCCCAAATAAGGATCAGAGCAAAGAGCAAATTGAAATGGACCATATACAATATCTGTAGCCATAGTTTTCTTGGTTTACAGATATGACAGAACTGAGGTCAAGACAACCAGAAGAGATGCCTTTTTCTCATAAAATTTTAGGATAGAACTTACTTACACTGCAAAGAGAGATCTTTTAAAGGTCACCAGCACTAGCAAGGAGCACCTCTTCAAACCCTTGCTTATCTAGGAACTCCTGTACTGCCCATAATCTTAACTTTATTTAGATAAATTTTTAATTTACTCTTGTAGTAGGAAAAATAATAACTGAGGGTAGAGCCACAGAAGGAAGAAATTGCTTTCACACCATAGGTTTTTCCAATAGGCAAAAATGATGAAAATCTCTACTGTGACTTCAATCCAAAAGTTAATATGAATGTCTAGAAACCAGGAATCGAAAGCATCAGTCCCAAGAACATTGCTTTCCCTGAGAGCAATACTTAGGCTAGAAGGGGAAAGATGGCAGTAATAGTCGTTGACAGCCCAAAGGAAATCCTCTTTCCATCCAAAACTTTGATAGGCCACCAACAGTTATAAACATGAATCAACCAGATGTATATTCCATTGGCATAATGTCCTCTGTATTAACACAATGAAACAGTCTGATTCACTTGTCAGCAAATCTCAGATAACTAAGATAAAAATGTTCTGGGCATAAGGAAAGAAGGTACAATAGAGGCCTACTCTTGGTATTTACCATTACCAGTGAATATTTTAAATTGTGAAGGACCTCCCTTCCACCGAGGCAAGTGGTCTGCCACTAATCTGTAAGAGGTTTTCAGAAATGAAGACCTTAAAAAGGTCATAGGAAGTCATCTGTTGAGCTTTTTGAGTCCCAATGACTATGTGTAACTTAACACAATGAACAATTTCAATGGAAGACTTAAAAATCACTAAGGATTGTATATGATGTGTAAGTAGTATCACATACCCTCATTCAATGAATAGACACACTAAGCACCCTGCCTCTCTTTAGAAAAAAACAATTATTGAAGACTTCAAATTATTTTCAACAATTGAGGAAAATAACAAAAGGTGACTGTGAGGCAGTAGTTAGAACTGACAGTGTTGATCATCAACTTGCTTTATCATGGTGACTCTGTCTGCTCCTTTAAGAGCATCTGCATCTCAAATTTTACTTATAATTTACTGATATCACAAGCAAAGTGAAAATGACTAAAGAGAATGCATGAGTCTTGTGAGAAAACAGTGTGAGAAATAAACAGCAATAATTCCTAATTAGCATGACTTTTAGCCATAGGTTATAAATAATGAGTAACAGATGTCTGCTTTGGAATCCTTTTATTATATTATCTTCAGAAAATTCAGGCTTATTTCTAAGCTATTCTTGGATTAGATATTGTAAAGCTAGAAAAGTGTTTTTATTAGTGGGAAAGAAATGTTTATCTAGATGAACCAAGTAGAAAAGATAAGACTGAAAAATTAACAAGGGTGCCTAACACAGATTGAAGAAAGAAGCTTTTTATCTAAAAGATGCAGGAATCTTAGAAAAGAACAGGATGGATAAAAAGAAAAGAGATGTGAATTTTATCTTAGATCGACTATGGTCTTGGGTGACCCAAAACAAGTTCAAAGAATAAAATGTGTCAGTTCTGCTACTACAACATGCAAATATTATGAGAACTAATAAATATCCATTAGTTAAAAAAAAAAAAAAGGAAAGAATAAAGTTAGGTAAAAGAGTACCAAGTGAAAAGTGGAACTATCTTAGTTTTACTGCTTTTCACATAGTGACAATGCTACCCATTGTCTAGCTCTCTTCTTCCTACCCACCACTTCCCACATCAAACTAGCCTGAAAATTCCTACTTGAATCAGTCCTATGGAAATGGAACATGGCAAACCAATACTAACCACAGTAGAAAAGAAAAGAAAAAAACTCTAAATGTTTTGATGTGAATGTTAAAATTTCTCATTTAATGGAAACTCATGAGTATAACTGGATGCTGAGCCAATGAGCCATCAAGAATTTATTAAGTACCTGCTAAGTGCATGGCATTGTCCCAGGCACTCTGGACAACCAAAAATAAATATCATCAGATACTCGGTCTTAAGGACCTTAAATATGTTAAGGACACAGACTAAAACACATAATGCAACATTTGATACAGGGTTAAATTCTAGGATTACATTTTAGAAAGTAGGAGGAAAAACATAGCCACTGATATATATTTTGCTCACTGTAATATCTAATTTCTGGGGTTAAAAACTGAGTAAAGCTAAAAGAACAGAACAAAACAATGGCATAAAAGTTCAGGAGGGAATGAGTAGTTTTTATTCTAAAGGCTTTATATTGCCTTGGCAAATGGTAAAGATACTCATTCACAGTAGATCTTGTTAAGTGTAAACATTAAGATACCCAGGGAAATCACTGAAAAACAGAGAGATCATAACTTCTAAAAGAGTAAAAGGGGAAAAACCACAATCCTACAAAAAGCAGAAAGAAGAAAAACAAAGTAAAAAATTATAAATTGAAAGCACAAAGATTATAAGCATGAATTTAAAAGTATAGGTAATTAAAATTAATGTAAACAGACTAAAACCTTGGGTTAAAAAGAAAGATTGAAAGGCTTAATTTTTTAAAGAATACAACTACATACCATTTACCAGAGAATTAAAAAGACAATAAGAATATTTAAAAGTTGAAAGTTAATGGCAAAAAGTGATATGCTGTCAAATACTAAGCAAAATAAAAATGGCAGTAATAGACTAAACAGATCTTCATCTGCAAATCAGACTTTCATCTAAAAATCATTGCTAGACATGAAAACACACATTGCAAGAGATACAATATAAAAATATTGATAGAGATATTATAAATTACTGCTAGAGACAGAGCAAGTACCTTCCCTCCCTTATTTCCCCATGGACAGCCCACTACCAAATCTCAGTCCATTCATGGTTTCTGCTTTGCTAAAATTCTTTTCTGGTTGAAGATGCATCAAGAGTTCATTATGAAGGTCTATCATGCTAAGTGAAATAAGCCAAACCCCAAAAACCCAAGGCCAAATGTTTTCTCTGATAAGTGGATGCTGATATATAACAGGGGGAAGCGGGTAAGGGAAGGATGGAAGAACATTGGATTGTGTAGAGGAAATTGAGGGGTGGGGAAGAGGCAAGGGAAGGAAAGATGATGGAATGATACAAACATTACCCTGTGTATGTGTATGATTACACGAACAGTGTGACTCTACATTGTATACAACCAGAGAAATGAAAAGAGAAATGAAAAATGGGTACAATGAATCAAAATAAGAGAGTTCATTATGAGAATTAAGTTTCTCTAGGAAAGGAAGGAATGGGACCCAATGCAGAAGACTGTCCATTTAGAAAGGAGGGCCCTTTACTCTTATCAGATTGGAAGTAAAGATGAAGGCTGGAAAGGCAGACAGTTAAAATGAATATAGAGGAAGGAGTCTGATGTCACCAGTGGTATTAATTTATACCTTTGGTCTTCAGTTTCAAGAAGGAGTTTAGTTAGACAACATGTAAGACCCTCTTCAGTTCTACATGAATAGACATTAGCTCATGTAGGATGCTGAGGGTCACTAAGAGGTAAGAAAAAGTAAACTCAAAGTGGCAGGAAATTTGCCATAAGTTCAGTGATTAAATAAATAAGACCATTCTACTATGGCAAAGATGAAATTGGACTGCAGCATTCATATAGTCCAAGGAGACAGCTAGAGAAAAAAGTAATGATTGGATAGAAATAGATGGATGGTTGGTTCCATTCTTAAAGTTATGAAAGTTATGTAGAATGTATAGCTACTGAAGTCACTGCAAATTTAATATTTAAAAGTTGATCTGATGCCATCTGTAAATAATTTCATTACAGGGTAAACTGTATTTTTTGTTGTTTTTCAGAGAATACTGATTATAGGAAGATCATAGGTTATTTGCTTAAAAGAAAAATATTACATTACTTTCTTAAGGAATTGAAATATTATGGTGCAATTATGAGAATGTGATTTTCAATATGTCAGAAAATATAGCATTCCATAAAAATATTCCAAGACTACTCTTGATGAAGTTGTCACAAATGGAACCCACTCAAAAACTCAGATCTTCATTAAGAATGCAAGTAGGTCAAAAGTAATTGTTTCCATATTGGCATATAAATAATTTAGCGTAAGTAAATTCTGTATACATTGAGAATGTCATTGTCAGTTCCTTTTCTTTTAATCACTACACATGTTTTCCCTCCCTGGTATATATCTGTTTTGTTCCAAAGTGAAGAGTCTCCACATTGAATATAGCTATCATGAATGGTTTGTATACTATCATAACAGATGAAACATAGTCACCCGGAATAATTAGATATTTCATTTCTCCCATCCAACCAAAATGATTTTCTCATCTTCAGCAGAATCACAAAATGCATTTCCACCTGATCCCCCAAGGGAGTCAATGGTGTCTTTATAAACCCACACTTTTCCCTCATGTGGCAAAGTTGTATTGGGTCATTCCCACCCTCAATACACACGGAGACACAAAGAGACACAAAACCAGGCTTTTATCAAAGTTAGAAATAACATTTTCCTTTTAGACATGTTTATTATTTTTCATAGATGGTATGCTCAGGCTTAAGAAACTGCTAAAGACAATCACAAGGCTGGGCTTTAGTAAAATAAGAAGTGCTGAATTCCAAGGTGGGGTTTATCTCAACTCATTTTCCCCCACCACAAGCCAAATGGAGGTCACACATCTGAAATTTGATGATACCCAACTTCTCTAAACCATATCACCAATACTAATATCTGGCTAACCTGTTCAAGGTTTGCTTTTTAGATGAAAGGAAATTTAGAAGCAAATACAACTCATTTTACAAAGTAAAAGACATTTATAAAATTCAAAATTAGTTCACTATTGATCTAGATACACTTTTGAGTATTTATTTCTTTTTCTTATTTTACAAAATTAAAGAGCTAGAGGAGTCATTGAAAAGTCACAAAGCCAATTGCTCCAAGTTCACATGGAAATGTACTCATGGTAAGCTCAGGAAAGAAAATCTACTTTTTTCTAATAAAGTCCAAACAAGAATCCACAATTTCCCTTCTTATCTTATTTTTAAATCTCTAAGCTGTCAGTTCATCAGATCCTCTGGAATACAATTAAACCTGTTTTATTTTGTTTTAGCTTAAAATCAAAAGGAAAACACCTGGTAGCATTTGCATAAGCCCACTAAAGGAAATTACTAATAAGTATGAAAAGCAATGAGACACAGAGAAAAAAAAAATAACAGGTTAGAATTACTCAAGTCCACCATTGAAATCCAGCATCATCCTGGACTCAACTCCACAGGAACTACAAGAAAAGAAGTTTGGACTCATTCTTACTTTCCCCTCCCTTGTGAAGATCTCCTATCTTATTTTCTCCTTCACTTTGGAAAAAAAAAAATGGCATGTTAATTAAAAGTCTTGGATTTCCCCAATAAAGAGGAAATCTTGAAGTCTCCAAAGGTTAGCACATGTTAGAAAGTTCTGTGAAATCTGACCAATTGCTGTGAAAATTCCTATCACCTTTCCAGCTCCTCAGTACATGAATCCCAACTTCCTGCTTCGGCTGGGTGAACCAGATGTCAGTGGAAGGAAAGGAGGAAGTGTTGCTGAAGCTGGCCGTCCAGGGCATGCCAACAATGTCTAGTTCTCAGGGCTTTGATCACTTTCACTTGCTATATCAAAAGGACCTACAGAGGGCTTTAAATAGGCTTTCAATGGCACCATCAAAGAGAAACACATTCAGTAACAATGACTGAATCGGGGCTGAGGGTGAGGCTGGAACCAGGCCCAGGTCATATTCACCCAGCACTCAAGAATGTGGCAAGGCTGATCCTGCCCAGTAGTCTCCCTCTTCTGCATGTGTAGGGAATTGCATGGGTACTCCAATAGCTAAGAAGCCTGACCTTTAAATAAAAACTCTTTTCTATTCTGGGTCTCTTATTCCTCCAAATGAATTTCATGATTGCTTGCTCTAATTCTATGAGGTCTGTCATTGGGATTTCAATTGGAATTGCATTGAATTTGTATAGCGCTTTTGGTAGAATGGCCATCTTGACTATATTAATTCTGCCTATCCAAGAACATGGGAGATCTTCCCATCTTCTCAAACTTTCTTTAATTTCATTCTTTAGTGTTCTGTAGTTCTCATTGTAGAGGTCTTTCACCTCTTTTGTTAGATTGATTCCCAAGTATTTTATTTTTCTTGAGGCTATGGTGAATGGTATAGTTTTCCTAATTTCTCTCTCAGAGGATGCATCACTTACAAATAAAAATGCATTAGATTTATGAGCATTAATTTTATATCCTGCTACTCTACTAAATTCATTTATGAGATCCAGAAGTTTTCTGGTGGAATTCTTAGGCTCTTCTAAATAGAGAATCATGTCATCAGCAAATAGGGATGGTTTGAGTTCTTCTTCTCCTATTCGTACTCCTCTAATTTCTTTACAGGTGGTATCACAATACCAGACCTTCAAATATACTACAGAGCAATAGTAACAAAAACAGCATGGTATTGGCACCAAAATAGACAGGTAGATCAATGGTACAGAATAGAGGACACAGAGACAAACCCACATAAATACAGGTATCTCATACTTGACAAAGGAGCCAAAAACATACATGGAGAAAAGACAGCCTCTTCAACAAATGGTACTGGGAAAACTGGAAATCCATATGCAGCAAAATGAAACTAAACCCATATCTCTCACCCTGTACAAAACTCAACTCAAAATGGATCAAGGACCTAGGAATTAAACCAGAGACCCTGCACCTAATAGAAGAGAAAATAGGTCCAAATCTTCATCATGTTGGCCTAGGACCAGATTTCCTTAACATGACTCCCAAAGCACAAGAAATAAAAGCACGAATCAATGATTGGGATAGAGTCAACTAAAAAGCTTTTTCTCACCAAAGGAAACAAACAATCAGCAATGTAAAGAGAGACCTTCAGAGTGGGAGAAAATCTTTGCCACACACACTTCAGATAGAGCACTAATCTCCAGAATCTACAAAGTACTCAAAAATCTTTACACCAAGAACACTAATAATCCAATCAATAAATGGGTCAAAGAAATGAACAGGCACTTTACAGAGGAAGATCTTCAAGCAATCAACAGATTTACGAAAAAATGTTCAATGTCCCTAGTTATAAGAGAAATGCAAATTAAAACCACCTTAAGATTTCATCTTACCCCAATTAGAATGTCTCTTATTAAGAATACAGGCAACAACAGGTGTTGGCGAGGATGTGGGGAAAAGGGTACACTCATACATTGCTGGTGGGAGTGCAAGTTGGTGCAGCCACTCTGGAGAGCAGTGTGGAGATTCCTTAGAAAACGTGGAATGGATCCACCAATTGACCCAGCTATTCCACTCCTTAGCCTATACCCAAAGGACTTAAAATCAGATTACTACAGTGATGCAGCCACATCAATGTTCATAGCTGCTCAATTCACAATAGCTAGACTGTGGAACCAACCTAGATGCCCTTCAATAGATAAATGGCTAAAGAAACTGTGGTATATATACACAATGGAATATTACTCAGACATAAAGAAGAATAAAATTATGGCATTTTCAGGTAAATGGATGATGTTGGAGACTGTTATGCTAAGTGAGATTAGCCAATCCCAAAAATCCAAGGGCCAAATGGTCTCTCTGATAAGTGAATGATGATGCATAATACGGGGTGGAAGGATGGCAAGAATGGAGGAAGAACAGCACAGAGGGAAGGGAGGGGTGGGGTTGGGGTCGGGGGGTAATAATAACAGAATGTGTGACAGACACCATTGCCCTGTGTACATGTAGGAATGCACAGATGGTGTGACTCTACTTTGTGTACAACCAGAGAAACAGTAGCTGTACTCCATTTGTGTTCAATGAATCAAAATTAAATTTAAAAAAAAAAAAAAAACCTCTTTTCACTGGCAATAGCTATAGCTTTATTCAGTCTCATGGGGTTTTTCTTTTCCATATTTTAATATCTAGAAAACATTTGTTCATTCACCAGCTCATTAATTATCAGGAGTCCAGTAAGTGTCCAACACCATACTAACCTGTGGTTAGAAAATAATGAGCTAAATCTTGTAGGTTCCCTGTGTTCAGTGGAGTTTAGTGTGTCTAGTGGGGAAGATAACACAAAGGAGCCAGAATTTGATGTGTATGTCACTGTGTGTGTCCCCACACACAGACACATACACACTTGGTACACTGAGATTTATAAAAGGCTAAATTGACCTAGGCCCGGAGGTCAGCAAAGGCGTCTCTGATGAAACAGGGATTGAGCGGAGATGGACAGGAAACACAGAGACCCATTCTATAACACAACCCCTTTCTTCTATTTTACACAAATCTATATTTCACCTGGATCTACACTGATCAAGTTTCCATGATCGGTGAAAATAATCCATCTTTTCTTTAAAAAACAAAAGAAAAAGAAGAAGGTTGAATACCGAATGCATAAAATTCAATCGTCTTTGTTGAGCAAAAAATCCATAAAGAACATAGATGGGTTTTTTTCCCTTTGCCCTTCCAACTAAATAGCTAACTTCATAAAGATTATAGGCACAAACCCCTTCACATGTAAGAGTAATGTAACTTACCCACTATCAAAGGAGGCGACTTAAAACAGTTTTGCTTTGTTTTAGCAAGAAGGTGTTTCTTTTCTTTGTCACACTCTATCATCACATTCATATTCTTTCTCATTCCACTTTCCCCATGAACAGGCTACATACTTGTAAGGACAGTTAGGAGGTTTTAAGATGAAATAAGTATTTAGCCCACCTCAAAGCATTTGCAAGTCCTTTACCTAAGGTATCTCAAAAACAAAACAAAAATTGTTCCCATGCTGAAAAATTGACAGCATCATCTCAATTCTTCCTGAATTCAACAAGATACAGCTTGCATCCTCAACCCCTAATATTTTTCCAATCCTGAATCCTTCCTGTTTTCTGACTATAATTTTCCACATGTAGGAAGCCAGGATCTTTCTAAATAGACAAGTTTCTCTCTTTAGTTCTTTATTGAATTCTGCTGTCCCGATTTTTGTTAGCACAACTTAACCAGTGTGTTGGCTTGGCTGTGGAATCTCAGGAAAACGAGACAGATTAATCAGGCCCTGTGACAAAGATCCTGTTTTTCATCTATGTGGAAACATAAAATATGGCCCAGTCATACCTTGAGTGTTTCAGGAGTGATTTCAGGGAAGCAAGATAGATCTTGTCCATTATTCCCCTGGTTTATGAGGCCTGTCACTCTATCAGAGAAGAAAATGAAATAAGTCTGCCATGATTTGTCTTCACACTGTTTTCTATTTTATTGTGCATTTTTATTCTCTCCCACATGATGGTCTCAATGACAACTTTAAGCAAGCATTGAGAGAAAGGGCAACTGCCAAGGTTAGACTATAACAAGAGCCCTGAAATCTAAGGTGATCAGTATCCTGGACAGGACACTAAGTAGCTGTGATCCATCAATGCCTGCAGGGTCTGGAAATAGAGTCAATTACCCAAACAAGGAGTCTGAGGAACAAGTAAAAGCAAGTAGGATCTCAATACTAAGTCATGTGTAGTTGTCTGTCATTCCTTGCTTGTTCATAAACTTCCTGTGAAGTAGGAAGCACTTCTCAAGTTCAAGTGGAAATGCCTAGAGTGACAAGTTATAAGCAAAAAGAGCAGCAGCATCTGGCATCTGCACTGGGCCCCTGCCATACAGAACAATAAGGAACTTAGTGGATCAACTAATAGTCAGTGCTCTTCCGCTGTCAGAATCTCATGGTACTCTGCAAAATGACCAATGCCAGTTTCAGTCAGTTTTTGCATCACTGACCAATATAGCTAACAAGAATAATACAGAGGAGGAAACATTTATTTTGGTTCATGGTCTCAGAGTTTCAGTTCAGGATCAGCCAACTCCATAACTCTGGGTTGGATTTAAAGCAGAACATCTTAGTCAAAGGACATGGTAGAGGAAAACAGCTCAGGACGCAGCAACCAGGAAGCAAAGAGAGACAAAATATAAATCTAAAGTCATGCCCCCAGTGACCTACCTCCTCCAGCCACACCCTAACTGCCTACAGTTACCATTCAGTTAATCCATATCAGTGGTTAATCTTCTGATTGGGTTATACCTTTCATAATCTAATTATTTCACCCCTGAACATTTTTGCATAGTCTCACACATGAGCTTCTCATACTCAGACTATAACAACTTCTGCCACTTAACATTTTGAGAATATGTTGTCAAACATCTCCAGGATTTTCTAGATATTCCACTATTTCTGTCATAAAAGAATTTATTTAGCCAGGCACGGTGGCGCATGCCTGTAACCCCAGCACTTGGGAGGCTGAGGCAGGAGGATCGCGAGTTCAAAACCAGCCTCAGCAACTTAGCGAGGCCCTAAGCAACTCAGTGAGACCCTGTCTCTAAATAAAATACAAAATAGGACTGGGGATGTGGCTCAGTGGTGGAGTGCCCCTGAGTTCAATCCCTAGTACCAAAAAAAAAAAAAAAAAAAAAAGAATTTATTTAAATTATTTTCCAACACAGTTATGTTTACAGACTAAACAAACTCTTAGAATTAATAGATTTCATATGTTCAAACTCAGTTTGCATAAGAGTCGTATCTCACTTTATTTTACCTAAAAAGAGAAAAACATATTTGTTAAACATCAAATATGTACTAAGTATAAGGCTGCTTGTTATGCTTTGCACATTTCATCCTCTCAAAACTGCTATATTCTCCATCTTACAAGTTAGGAAATTGGAACTCAGAGAGGCTGACTACTTAAATAGTCATCAGGGTAGCTAAGATGAGCACAGATATGAAAAGTCTGACTTCCAAGTATCTGCCTGACTCCTGTTCACACACCTGCCTGTTGTAGATACATCAACTTGATGACACAAAAAGTGACTACTGAGTGCTTGGTCAAAATGTCAGTTTTAGAACATGCTAGAGTCTCTCCTTCCCACCTTGAATTCCTAGCTGGTTGAAACCTTGGAAAGAAAAACCTTAACCTTTGTCTTCTTCTCAGACCTTATATGCAACTGGTCATAAAAATCCATATGGTTCTACTTCAAAGTCGTGGATGTTCTTTACCTCCACTACCATCTTCCAGATGTGTCTCCATAATTTTCCTCTTGTATTTGCCATAATGAGCTCTTTACATGTTTCCCTTTTGCTGTTAGTCAGCTTCACATTACTATAATGAAATACCTGGGATAACTAACTTACAAAGAGAAAATGTTTGTTTTGGAAGTTCTAGTCCAAGACTAGGCAAACCCATTGCTTTGCATCTTCGATGGGGGTGCCAATGGAAATAGGGAGAATTTATGGCAAAGTAAACTGTTCATCTCATGGCTAGGAAGCAAACAGGAAGAGATAGAAACCAGCGTTCCCCAATCCCTTTGAGTGCATGCCTCCAATGACCTAAAGATTTCCCACTAGGCTTTACCTCCCAAAGATTCTACCACCTCCCAACTAGCACCACCCTAGAAACCAACCCTTCAACAGATGTACTTCTGGGGAACATTCAACAACCAAACTATAAGACTTTTCTTCCCTTTTTCATCTCCCTGCCCCATGCAATCTATTACTTAAGAGTGAGCCTACAGAAGAAATGGCATGCCTCTGCTCAGAACCATGAAGAGTCAAGCCATTTAACTCAGAGCACACACTCTGTCCACCAATCCTGATTCCCTTTACCTGCTCTGCTCTTTCTGCCCCTGCTATACTTCCCTAACCAAATATTCAGTCCTCTCACTGAGGATATTTTCTTTCCATGCTTATAATATAAGCTCCATGGAGTCAGGAATATTGAGGTGTTTTACTTCCTGATGTAACCCAAGTTCCTAGAAGTGTATCTTTACCTAGACACAATACATTTGAAACAATGTATGACTAAGAATTGAAAAATAGTTCTACATAAGGAAAATATCAATAGAATTCACTAAACTAATATGTTATGCACATGAGTTTCATAATAGATGTTAAAATTTTTACTTGGGAATGTTTATTAAATTACGAATAGAAGAAAAGTTACCTATTTCATTAAAAATGTAGCATATATTATGATTTGTTGTGAATTAGCAGCATTTCATTTGAATTAAAGGAAAAATGCTCATTTCATAGCTACTAATACAAATTTTACTGAGCATCCTAGAAATGTAGTCAGATAATGAAAAAAGAAACAAAACAGGTAGTCTAGGATGGAGGAGATAGTTATTTGGGAGGATTGTTAATAGAAAACCAAATGGACTCAATTTTAAAATACTAGCACTAAGTGTAGTAAAGTGACAGGATATAAAATCAACATACAGAAATCAGTAATTCTCCTATACACCAGAAGTAACCAATGAGAAAGATGCTTTTAGAGAGAACACAAGAAAGACATTTGGAGCAAAGGCTATACAATACTTGGGAACAAATCTAACAAAATGTAATCAAGATCTTTATGGAGACAACTACAAAATGTTTCTCCCTCGCTCACCATCCTAACCATACTAGGCTCCCATGTTGTTTCTTAGACACAACAGGCAACCTCCTGCCTCACCGTCTTACTGGCAGTATCCCTCTGGAAAGCAGATCTTTCTCAAGGTATTCACATGGATCAATACCTCCTCTGATTCAAGTCTGCTCAAATATTACTTTACCAGAGCAGACTCACCTAATCAGGGTACATATATGTACATGCACACACATACATGCATACGCACATATGCACACACCAGTTATTCTCTCACCCTAAACCCTGCATTATTCTATCATAATGGAATGTGTTATATATTTGTATCTTATTTGTTTCCTCTCTTTCTACTGAAATATCAAATACTACATAAGGGTAGGAGCATTGTGATCTCTATTGTATCACCAACGTCTAAAAATGTGCCCTAAAAATAATATGTACTCAAAAATATTTACTTAGTAAAGAATATATGAAAATTCATGAATAAACGAATGTATACCATATTCATGGAGGAGAAATGTTGATAGTATAAGGAGGCCAATGGTCTCAATTTTATTTATAAATCCAGTAGAACCTTAAGAGTAAAGTAACATATATTCATGAAACTTGACAAGCTAATTTTGCATTCATGTAAAAGAGTGAATGTACAGGAACAAACAGAGCTTGAAATGTCAAAATACATTACATAAAGAAATTAATAAAACATGACGCTGACCGAAATAGAGAACTTGATCATTAAATAGGATAGAAGATGCAAAAGTGGGTCTAATGTATATGAAAAATTTGTAGGAAAAAAGCAGTATTTCAGATTACTGAAGGAAGGCTTTCAACTAGCTAATTTTTTAAAACTAAAAGAAAACGTAAAGTGTTTTACATGTATCAATTATACTACCTACAAAATATAACTTGAGACTATTTTTACCTAACCCTGACTATCTGTTAAGGTTGTTGTGGGGGTTAAATGAAATGCTACATGTAAAAGAATAAAAAAGGTATTAAAATGACCTTCACATAAAAAGCACTGAATCACTTCTGTATAAATAATCACTACACAATTTAATAGTAATAACTGAAAATTGGTTGATGACAACCATCAATCTTGTGTTTTAATCCTTAGAATGTTTGCAGAATTAAGTCAGAATTCAGTCTTCTACTTTCTCTTACCTGGTGATATTATTTTTTATATCCTGCTACATCTTGATAATAATTGACTACATCTTATAATAATTGACTGTAAATGAAATCTTTCATGCACTAATAGAACATGGTTATTGTTTGTTTTTATAAGCCACTGTGAGTAAGTGTGGAAAATAAAACTTCAATTTTTTTTTTTTTTTTTTTTTTTTTTTTACTTTTTAAAGATATTTAGATATATTTCTCTTCATGTTTCTTAGATTGGTATGTCTGTCTACTTCAGGCCAAATCCCTGCTGGGAATATAAATTGCTACAGAGAACACAATGTGTAAGGTTTTCTTCCCCTAAAATGAACAGAATTACCTAACGATTGTATCTATGTTTCCTAATAACATCTATCTGAAAATGACTTCTAAATCAGCACTTAGTTAAAATGTTCTTCCTAAGAAGTAAAAATGTATGGGAAGATTGGGGAGTGGATTTGTCAAAATAAGTGAAGCCTCAGAATAAATCTAATATGTCTTCCTGGTCATGGATATAAAATGGGTCATGAATAATTAATTGTGATATAAATCAAGAAAAGACCATAGTTCACAATAAATTTGAAACTTGTATTTGGAGAACAGGGGTAGGCAGTTGATTCTGAATTTTAGGTAATGTAGCAATAGTCTGTCTCCCTAAAAAGACTCTTTCTAAATTCGATTTATACAGCCACCTAGAGTAATTACAGTGTTTAGGAGAAGCTGAAGTGTAAGGACACTATAAAATCCAAGGTAAAATGGTTTTGGTGTACACTGGAAAGCGTTTTTTATTTTCTTAATGATTCATAATTATTACCCGAAGTAACAGTTTGTCAAAGAATTTTATTCCTCTTTCAAGCAACTATAGGGAAATAATACACCCTGAGGTCAAAAAAAAAAAATTGTCCTTGGCTTTCTTTCCATAATATACTCTTGAACAGAGAAGCAATAATGTTAGCCTGAAACCTCCCAAGCTAAAATCACTTACTATTAGTATAAAAAAATTAATCCTCACTTTACGAAGCCTGACAAAATATCAATAAAGAAACACATTCACAGAAATTCTGGTAATGGATATAATCAGAGCGAAAAAGCTAAATCTTCAGGAGTAGATAAACACCACTCTAGTGTACTCTTAAAAAGGTTTGATAAAAAATTAAATTTGCTAATGATATACGAAGAGCTCTCAGACATTAATTAACCATATTCCTTTTACAAAAACAAGAGTATTAACACCCATGTCAGTTGAGTAACTTGTGGCAAGTCATCATCTATGTTGGCCTAACATGGTCTGAGAGAGTCTCACTCATGGCTTAGATCTTCTGAAGGCTCCAATCCACCCTTGTAAATTGAAAGAGATACAATAAAGGAATAGAGATAGAGAATACCGAGAGAATTCTGTACCACACACATTTGTGCAGTGACTGAACACAGTAAGTAAAACTGGACTCCACGAGAGTGATAAGCAGATATTTAAAGTAATATAAAATTTCATTACAAGGTATGAAGGGGTGCATGGTGGCTTTATGCTATATGATCAAGACTTTTGATTTCCTTGGAATTTTCCCATTGGAAGAGAATAAAGTCATATTTTGTTCTCTTCCCTCTTCTCCCATTTTCATGTATTTTGTATATACATAAAACATATTATATACATATTTCTTTGAAGATATATAAGGGATATGCATGGTATTAGAAGGAGAGGGATCTTATAATGCTCAGACCTTTGACAATGAAAACAAGGAGTTTAGTTGCTATGATGATAAAACAGTTTGGGATAAAGTCCTAGTGAAGCCAGAATTGTAGAAATAGGGAATCTGGTCAAATCAAGGAATGGAGGCCATCAGAGTCTGGGAAGTTGGAGACGCCCCTGGGAGATTGGAATGTCAGAGTCTCCAGAGTCCTTTTGATCACCAAGGTTACCTGCTTAACTGCCCCTCCCAAAAAGCTGCGGGCAGGGAGTTGCTAATTAATGCTGGGGGCCCTCACTTGAATCTCCATGTGGCCTTTCCCCTGCAATTTGCATCTCACCGTTTTGCCTGTCACCAGGCCTAGTCATGTAGGCAGAAAGGATAGATAGATAAGGGTCGGAGGAAAGAGCAGAACAAAGAAGACCCTAACCTATAAAAGATGTAGAGTGAGCTCACTTCTGGGGATTCTAGAACACCAACCATGGCCCCCCTTCTCCCTCCCGGGAGAAGTCTGTGTTACCACCTTTAAATAAAACCTGCTTAAAATGCTTGCCTTGGCATGCTTCTCTGGCGTTATACTTCAACACCTGAGGAAGCAGAACTCCTCACTGGTAAATAGCAGTATCACTAGCCTCATTGCAAGAATTAAATGACAAGATTTAGGCTATTAGGCAGGTACTGTCTATGTCCTCTCTGTTCCTCAGCATATGTCAAACATTGTTGATTCAACAAAAAGAGTTTCATGCCTACCTCAGTCCACTCAACCCCTCTTGTGTAATAATATAATTGAATAGCACATTTTACTGCTGAGACACACATTTTCTCCTTATGCTTACACTGTGGCAGCCACGACGAACTCCTCGTTATTCCTCAGAATTTAACATGGCAGACACAAGCCCAACAAAGGGCTCTGTACTAGTTGTTGGCTCTGTTGAGAAGATGCTTTTCACCAGATTATCCACAGAGTAACTCTCTGGTAGCTTTCAAGTCTTTCCTCAAACACTGACTTTTCAAAAGACCTATCTGACTCCATCTCTAACTCCCTCCCTGCCCCCTTTATTCCTGCGTGTCTATGTTCCATTCTATTTATTCTTTTTCCATCTGCTAATTATCATTGTTTTCTAATATATTACCCATTTCCATATTTGCTATGACTTATTTGCTTGCCTGTCTCCTCCTTTTAGAACATGAGCTCCATGGGAGCAGGAACCTTTGTTTAGTTCACTGTTGTCTCCCAGCAGATGACACGTGGCCAGTGCTCAGTGAATATTTGGTGAATGAATTTGGTGAATGAATATGACTTCCACATCAGGAGATCCAACCACCATGGATCAAAAATATCTGGGACAAAAACTGTGTCAGTACAAACATATCCTTTTTTTCTTGTAATTATTCCCCAAATAATATAACAGTATTACATAGCACTTACATGTACACAGGAGAATGAGTGTAGGTTATGTGCAGTACTATGTCACTTTATATAATCTGCAAATCTTGGTATCTGAGGGGATCCTGGGACTAACCTCCTGCAGATTCTAAGGTGTCACTGTGTAATACCTTTAACCTCATAACATTTCACTTTTATCTAAAATATGGAGATAAAACATTAGAAAGGTCAAAAATGGTCCAGAGTAGCCCAACCAGGAGATGCAGAGGCAGAATTACTAATACATAATACTAGGGCACCTACATTTATACCTTACACTTTGGACACAAGAAGAATGTTATGGACTGGGGATATAGCTCAGTTGGTAGAGTGCTTGCCTTGCATGCACAAGGCCATGGGTTCAATTCCCAGCACCACAAAAAAAAAAAAAAAAAGGAAGAAGAAGAACGTTATTATTATGTAAGACTTATTTTCTCCATGAGGAGAAATAGATGCTCAATAACACAGGAGAAGGGAAAGAGAAGGAACAGGTCATAGCCATTACCATTACCAATATTTTTAATTTTTAGAAAATAAGCCTTGAGTGGGAAGAGTAAGAGTGCAAGTTAATAGTCCATTTTCTAGCACTTCCAGACATAAGGAAGTCAAGTAGAAGAACCTCTCTGTCATAATAAACCCATACACTCCCAGTTCCCTTAATCCTCCTTTAGAAGAGTGACATCTCACATTATTAAGTCAACCTGTGATACGAGTCTAGAAACTGACATGAAGTTAATAACACTTTTAAAGATTGACAGTCTGGAAATTAGTGTCATGTTTTCACCCAATCTTTATTTGTATCATTTTGAAGCTTGAACATGAAGGTAGTATTGCACTTAAGACAAATAGTTACTAGAAATTATCACAAAGTTGGTTGTGTTGATGTTTTCTTTATGTTCCATATCTTAAAAATTACTTTTAGGTAAATGACCATTATATTAAGTGAACTAGTTCTAAATATGGTGGTATCTGTGTGTTGAAATACACAAGCATCCCTCATACTCTGGCAATTAACTCTATGCAATATTGCCATTTGAGATCTCACAGAGCAAACACATTTGATAAAACACTTGCTATGGAGTGAATGTTTGTGTTCCTTTCAAATTCCACGTCAAAATTCTAAACTCCAACGTGATGGCATGAGGGGATGAGGCGTTCTTGGAAATGGAGCCTTTGGAGCAGAACTCGCATGAACTTGCTGTCCTTGTTTAATCAATCAATCAATAAATAAAAAGACCCAGGGTGGGCAGGTGTTTGCTTCTTCCACCACATGAAGATGCCACAAGAATGCACCATCTGTGGGACAGCAAACCCTCACCAGACACCACCAGTGCCTTAACCTTAGACTTCCTGGAACTGTGAGAAACAGATTTCTGTTGTTTATAAGATACCTCATCTTTGGTGATTTGTTATAGCAGCTCAATGGACCAAGACGGTACTGATGAGTATGTTCACATTTCAAACATGCACACCTCA
Organism: Glaucomys volans; assembly: GCA_020662805.1. Taxonomy (NCBI): domain Eukaryota; kingdom Metazoa; phylum Chordata; class Mammalia; order Rodentia; family Sciuridae; genus Glaucomys; species Glaucomys volans. The sequence continues at coordinate 45,023 of JAJEJO010002370.1, forward strand.
CCATTTGAACACTGAAAACAGGCTGGAAGTGAATTCTCAAGCATGACTTATCAGATACGTTCCCATTGGATTTTGGATTTTACATTCTTTTGAGTAGAGGGTCTTTCTTTGCCATATTCACCTTCTACTTGCAGAGCTGAAACAATGCCTGGCATGGAACAGACGCTCGGTAAATATTTACAGAATGAGATCAAATGTATCACAGATCTCAACCAGAGATCAACCTCTCAATCAAGCAATGTGTGAAAAGTAAAAAGTTTTATGCCTAATTGGCTCTGTGACTTTGTAACTGGCCACAAAGCTCATGTACAGTTCCTACCAGCCATTTGTTCAGAATTAATGTGCTTTCCGAGACAAACCCACATAAATATAGTTATCCCATACTAAACAAAGGTGCCATAAACATACATTGGAGAGAATATAGCCTCTTCAACAAATGGTACTGGGAGAACTGGAAATCCATGTGTAGCAAACTGAAATGAGACTTCTCTCTCTCTCCCTGCACAAAACTCAAAGTGGATCAAGGACCTAGGCATTAGACCAGAGACCCTGTGCCTACTAGAAGAGAAAGAAGACCCAACTCTTCATCATGTCAGCTTAGGAAGTGAATTCCTCAACAAAACTCCTAAAGCACAAGAAGCAAAATCAAGAATCAATAAATGGGATAGTATCAAACTAAAAAGCTTCTTCACAGCAAAGGACGCAATCAAGAAAGTGAAGAGAGAGCCTTCAGAACAGGAGAAAATCTTTGCCACCTGCACCCCAGATAGAGCATCAATATCCAGGATAAAGAATTTTTTAAAACTTAACACCAAAAAAATAAATAACCCAATCAATAAATGGGCAAAGGAACTGAACAAGCACTTCAAAGAAGAAGAAATACAGTCAACAAATATATGAAAATATGTTCAACATTTCTAGCAATTAGAGAAATGCAAATTAAAGCTACACTGATATTCCATTTCACTCCAGTCAGAATGGCAATTATCAAGAATACAAGCAACAGTAAATGTTGGTGAGGATGTCAGGGAAAAGGTACACTCATATATTGCTGATGGAACTGCAAATTGGTGCAACCAATATGGAAAACAGTGTGGAGACTCCTCAGAAAACTTGGAATGGAACCACCATTTGACCCTTTTATCCCACTCCTTGGCCTATACCCAAAGGACTTTAAATCAGCATATTACAGTGATGCAGTCACATCAATGTTTATAGCAGCTCAAATCACAATTGCTAAACTATGGAACCAACCGAGGTGCCCTTCAATAGATGAATGGATAAAGAAACTGTGGTATACACAATGGAATATTATTCAGCCATAAAGAAAAATGAAATTATGACGTTTGCCAGTAAATGAATGGAGTTGGAGAATATCATGCTAAGTGAAATAAGTCAATCCCAAAAACCAAAGGACAAATGTTTTCTCTGACATGCAGATGCTAATTCACAATAAAGAGGCAGCTAGGGAAGAATAGAGTTACTTTAGATTAGGTAGAGGAAAGTGAAGGGAAGGAAGGGAGGATTCGAGGAAGAAGGATAGTAGAATGAATCAGACATTATTACCCTATGTACACATGTAACTATAAGACCAGTGGAATTCTGTGTCATGTATAACCAAAAGAATGAGAAATTATATTCCATTATATATGATGTATCAAAGTGCATTCTACCGTCATGTATAACTAATTAAAACAAATGTTTTAAAATTTAAAAAAAAACAAAGACTGAATGTTTTCTCTGATATGCAGATGCTAACACACAATAAGGGGGGCAGAGGAGAATAGAAGTTCATTGGATTAGACAAAGAGGAATGAAGGGAAGGGAGGGGGGATAGGAATAGGAAAGACAGTAGAATGAATCAGACATAACTTTCCTATGTTCATACACACCAGTGTAACCCCACATCATGTACAACCACAAGAATGGAAGGTTATATTCCATGTATATATGATATGTCAAAATACACTCTATTGGAGCTGCAGTTATAGCTCAGTGGTAGAGTGCTTGCCTAGCATTGGGTTGTGTGCTAGGCACTGGGTTCAATTCTTAGCACCACATATAAATAAAATAAAGGTCCACTAACAACTAAAAAAAAAATTTAAAAAATACACTCTATTTGTTCTAAAAAGAACAAATTTTTTAAAATTTTAATTTAAAAAAAAATTAATGTGCTTTATTTTCCCATTTCCTTGAATTAATGCCATCTACTCAGTATATGAATTTGCATATTCTTCTAAGACTGTATCTTTCTGTTCCTTAAGAGAGATGTTATCATTTGGATATTGAATGTTCCCCAAAGGCCAGTGAGTTGAAGGCTTAGTCCCCAGACCATGGCACTCTAGGGAGTGGTGCAACCTTTAGAAGGTGGGACCTATTAGAAGGAAGTTAGGTCACTAACTTGACCCCTCCTCTCCCTCTCTCTTTTTTGCTACCTGACTTCCATGAAACTAGCAGTTCCTCCACCACAGTTGCCCACCATGATGTTCTCCCCACAAGGAGCAGGGTCAGGGGCCATGTACTGAAACTTCTGAAACCATGAACCAAAATAAACCTTTCCTCCTTCTAAGTTGATTTATCTCAAGTATTTGTCACAGCAAGGGAAAGCTGACTAACACAAGTAGGGACTATATGCTTTAGCATGAACCACATCGAATAGAAAATTTAAGGTTTGTAAGGTCCCAAAACTACTGTCATTGGTAGAAGAAATCTGATGGATAAATACCACAGCAAGAAATGGAATTCTTAGGGACAGTATGTTCCTATTCTTTCCAAGCAGAGTATATGAGGGTTACAAATGCCATGAAAGTACATATATGACATTTAAACAAGTAAAGAAAGTAAAAGCAAAGGTGTGTTTGTTTCTCTCCTGAGTTCCTTTAGAAGAAGGATCTTGATTGCAGAACCCCAATTTATGTTGATGTGAAAATTTAATTGAATAGGGGAAAATGTTATTCCAAGAAGTATTTTTAAAGGTTAGCTCTTTCCAGAAATACCCACACTTTGGTAAAAAGTGCTTTAAAAAGTATTAAATTATTTTTATTGAACATTCACTTGTGTCAGGTTCTATGAAAACATTTTATGTTGTGTACCTCATTCCAACTTAATGACAACTTTAACGAGAGACAGATGTCAAAACTCCCACATGATAAACAAGGAAACTGTGATTTAGAAATTAGCAACCTGCCCAAGGGCACCTGCCTGGTTGCCGGCCTACTCAGGATTTGGATCCAAGTGTGGCTGATGTCCATGTGTATTAAGCCCAACCACACCTGGAATAATTGGTTGACTGAAAGAGCAGTAAAAGAAGGGCACAGCTATAAAGGCAGATAATAACTTTCTTGGGCATTCAAATTCATTAATGTATTTTTTATAACACCGTCAAACAATCAGCATCTTGTGAGGGTCACTGTGTTGTTTTATTAGAAAGTCTAAACCTAATGTGAGAGGTAATTGACTTCAAAGGAAAACTCCTAGCTCTGTGAAACCTCTTTATCAGAACCTGAAAACAATTAAGTTTATTGTACCACCCAGGTGCTTTTCTAATGAGAGAAGAAAAAACTTTCCCCCTGCCATGTAAACCCCTAAAAACCTCCAGGCCAGATAACACTAGAATGGGAAGAACACAGACAGGCTGTACACCTGGAAGGCTGGATCTCAGAAGAGCAAAACACAACTCAACGTGGGTCATGCCAGTAAGTCTTCAGTGTGGCACAGGTGCAAATAAATGGAGAGACTCAGAAAGCTGGCTCCTCGTCATTTAAGAACTCTCAGTCAGAACAAATTATTGATTTAATTCAACTGTAAAGGAAGGGATCCAGATGAAGGTAAAAATAATAGAGCCTGTGTCTAAATGGGCAATTTCCTCTCAACTTGATCACGGAGAAGAGTTCTAGAAGATCTGGAAGCAATTTATGTGGGGGGTAAAGAGATTCATTTTCTAGAAATGCTAGAAATTAGAGTTCAAGGATTCGAGACTATGAAATAGAAATACAAACCAATATAAAAACCACAGTTCATGCTACTGTTTAAGGCATATTTAAATATAAGAGAAGGTATATTAGAAAACAAAGACACCTTGTTTTATCATAGTGTTAGATCTGCTTTACTACTGTTACATAGTCTTATGGTTCTATGTAGCTTCTTTGATTCTACATTGAATTTTCTTTTTTCTTTAGTTTTTGATGAGACTGAACTATCAGGAATCATGTGCTTCCTGCTCCCTACTCAAATTTATCCTTGGAGGAGGACAAAAAAAGCCAAAAATATTTTTCTTTTAGCATTAACTCAAATATAGTGCTTTGCCAAAAATACCAATGCATCCACACAAGTGCTAATAATTAATTACTGTGATATCAACTACAATCCATACACCTCTCTATTCTAACGGTAAAATCTGACTTGAAGCCTGAAAAAGTGTTCTGTGAATGAGAAATTTATCTGCACCAAAATCCAGTATAATACCAAGCATGAAATCCTTTCTAATTGTACATGTAAAATCCTGCTTAATACTTGCTCTATTTATTGGAAATGAGATGAGAAAAGAATTTGCTCAATATGCTTGCCTGAAAACGGACCAAGCATTCGGATGTGGTACTCTCTCATTGACCCATTTTCACAAATTCATTTAACTACTTGGACCTCATCCTCTTAATTCTTAAAATCCAAAGCATACCCCACATTACTCTTAATACCTTAACATTCCAATGGCTCTTTTCTTTTAACATCTAATTGCTTTTCCACTCATATTCCTTTCAAAAGACTGAACTGGAATCCGATTATGACAAGAAGGAACGTATTAACAGTCAAGGATTCGCTCCTACTCTTTCTATCAAAAGGGGAATCCTCTTCAGCATGAGGCAGGCCATGTAACCTTCCTATTTCTCTGCTTTTCCATCTATATAAGGATTGCAGTGTGGATCCAGGGCTAAAAGCATGGCGTTAGCATCAAACTAAGCTATATGCTAATCCTTACCACACGTGTGATTTGGGTGAGTTACTTATTCTCTTCTCCTCAGTTTCCTCATCTGAAAAATGTTAATAGTAATGTTAAATCATTAACTGAATTAAATAAGAAAGCATTTGTGAAAGCCCTTAGTAAATTTTAAAGTGACAGTCATACAAGCAGTAATGCCCTGGCTCTATGCCCTTAATATGGAAAGAAGGCATTTCTACAATGTTAGGGTGAAGAAGGCAAAGCCAGATCGGAAAGATTTATTTGATCACATAAAAATTTAAAATTCCTGTGTGGCAAATAATGAACAAACTACTAAAACAAGGCTGAAGAACCAACCACTACCTAGAAAAACTATTTGCAACACATAAGATAAATAAAAGGCCAGTATCCCTAATACGTTAAAAAAAAGACCATAAAATCAATAAAAAGAAACAGCACACTAATAAATAATGATCAGAGCCCATCAAGAGGCAATGAACAAAATATATACGAATGTCAATAAATATAATAAACATATTCAACTCCACTAATCATTGAAATATTAGAAATAAAATGGACAAAATTAACATTTTCAAGGAAATGAGAAATGGGCATGTTCAAAAATATGTTGGCAAACTTAGATCATTTCAATCTTTCAGGTTTGGTACAACACATCTATATAAAAATATGTATCACTTTTATGCTAACAAGCCCAACTTTAAGAATTGTTCCCAAGATATGTGGAAATCATGTTTATCCTAAAGTTGTTTGCAATATTAATATTGTGAGCAATTCAAATGTTCTTCAATATGGGACTGCTTAAAGTACAGCTATACAAAGAAGCACTGTATAATAATTCAAAAACATGGTACTTAAATTCGCTTCCATATAAAAACATCCCAACACACTGCAAACACATAAGTAGATTATAAAACAACACACGTAATACAGTCTCATATAAAGTGCTAGATACATATGTGTACTTGTGCATGGAGAAATGTCAGGTCTCAAATATGTCTAGGTAGTGAAGCTTTGGTTATTGTGGTTTTTCATTTGAATTTTTTGTATTGTTTCATTTTTCTTCGAAGTATTATTATTTTTATAACCAGAAAAAAGACACTATTTTCAGCTTATTAGAAAACAAATATTAGAGTTATTTCCTCAGAGGGGATATTTTAATAATGATTTAACTGTTCTGTTTTCTTCTTTATGTTTTACAAAACTCGAAATGCATTCCATGACCCACAAGAATAAAAGGAAAAAAAAAAAAAACAGGAAAAGAAATTAAGGCACTGCTGAGATGATTAAACTGAGAATATCTCACACTCCAGACTGGAGCAAGGCTGCCTCACCACATTCCACATCCTATTAGCTGGGTGGCTTTCAGCAAGTTACTGAATGTCTCTGCTCAGTTTTCTCTCCCTTATAAAATATGGGTTAATCAATCATCTCTCTGATCTCATAAGATTGTTATGAAGATGATATGAATCAATGTATGTAAAACAGATTCACAGTTAACATCCTAAAAACAGTCAGCTATTTATTCTATAGTGAGATAGCATATAAAATCCACCCAGCCTATCATGGAAGAATGATGAATGACCACTACTGTTATCATCTGCCTACTCACTGTATGTCACCTAAGGACACCAGGAGAGGATAAATAATTTTCTTTGTCTTGGAGTCATATCATCTATTGAACACAGTTCAAATTAAAAATAGCATCTCCAAAACCACGGTAGAAAGAGAGGTCAGTGAAGACTTAGGAAGGCACACCAGACAGCCAAAGTCCCAGGATATCTGAGGTTGTCCAGTTTTGGCAAGGTGATATCAATTACTTTGAGAAATCAATAAATTCCTATATAAAACTATTATTAATACTTTGCATCTCTATGGTGTCAGACAGCTTCCAGGGAGCTTGCCCATTCACTCTGCTAACTGAATGGGGTACAGAGACTGTGTTCATCCAGCACTTTAGGACACCAGCTCCCACTGGGGAACATGGTGCAGGAACTGGAGGCCTAGAAAGACTAGTGAAGATGAATGGAAATAGAAGGCATCAGGCTCGCTGATGGAGGCAGGGGAGCCAGAATACTGATGTGTGTCCATAGTAGCAATGGGCTAGCAGCTCCCAGAGAAGATTCTATACCATCTCTGCAATTCCTCTAGAAAACTCTGCAATAAAGAAAATAGGAAAAACAGAACCTCTTGGAGATGGAGGGGCAGGAATGAATATGGGTCATTCCAATGTACTGAGTATGGGAACTTACAGTGTGGGGCCCTACCTGCTCATCTCCCTCACCCAGACTCCAGGGCCAAGGCAAGCCCTCTGAAATCCTCAGCCTTCCAGTGCATCTTCAAGAAAACTAAATTCAGTGTGGTTCTAGATTATAGAAAGAATTATTGAAATAAACTAATTTATGTTATGTTCATTTTAAGAAATAAAAATTATAATGTTGAAAATAAGATTCATTCAATCATGAAATCTGAAATGCCAAAAAATAATTCAAATGTTATTTTTTTAAGAGTTTCACTTTCCTTCCTTCCCCTAATGACTTATGTTATGTCATTATGAACTCAGACCTGGAACTATATAATAAAAAAGAAAAATGCTATCTTCAAATAAAAGTAAAATTTAAAAGACAGAGAGATATATATTACCAAAACTCCCTAAGTCAGAGTTTGGCCAGGCATTTATTTATAAATTTATGAAGCTTTCTCATCACACAGAGAAATTATGCAAACTGCAAAAGAGCTCATTGTTTCCATAAAGCAATTAAATGCATTAATAGTTCTGTGTTATCACTTAAAGGCAGCACAATTAATTTGTCATTTCTACCAAAGCCTATGTGCTTTTGTATGGCTATCTTTAGCTATCTCAAAGTGCTTTCCCAAACATTTATTTTATTTTTATCCTTTGTCGTAGAGCTGCAAAACACATTTGGTGGCTGACCGGAGAAGCTGACATTAGTTCAGAAATGCAAAATGGTCAAATGCAACTCAGCATGTTCCATAATTAAACACGGTTACAGGAACATAAGGATTCATTTTTCACTCTCTATCAAAAAACTTATTCATTAATCCAAAGCAAACATACAGTCTAAAATCCCGTAACTTCTCTAAATACAGGGATGATGAATTAAGCTCACTGCTTAAAATACAGGAAAGTTTTGTGTTTCATGACTTTGTAGGTGAAATCTCAAAACCCTGACCAAGTGTGCAGTGTCTGATAGACCAGGAAGTGCAAGGAAAGAAAATGCTTTGGCTCTCACCTAGAAATTGAGTATGATTGAGAAAAGTCTGGACATGACCTCAGCCTGTGTTATCAAGTCTTGAGTCATCTGCATGCTGGGAAATCTCAACTAAGCCATATAATTTCTCAAGACCATAAATGACCCACTTAAAGCCCCATATACTTCTGAACAGAGGAAGAGCAGACAACTCTCCCACAGTAAGCATAAGCCAGAGAATCCACCCATTTCAATAGCTGTTCTCAAGGCCTTGAAGGAATCAGACTGACCAACCTCTCAAGGTCCACCAGCCTGGTGACCACCTGAGGTCAGAATGCACAACAGGTCTTTTCACCTGCCAGCCTCTAGAGGGACCAAGATAACATGAATAAAAAATGTCTTAAATTGGCTCCATTGCAGCAGGGACAGACTCAGAGGGGCTGCATGTTGAGTCTTCTGAGAATAGCAACAATAATGCTTTGTGCTCTAAAGTTTAAAACATGCTTGTGATGTGTTCTTTCATTTGATTTGATAGCAAGTATGTCTAAAAGCAGGGTCGATTTCTGGCTTATTCTAGGATAGAAGGATGCAAATGATATAAATTCTGGATGCACCTCATTATGAGTAAGTTGGTGTTTTAAAAGTTTGCTTCCAAGCACAATTCACAATAGAACAAGTCTAGGTGTCCATCAATGGATAAATGATAAATAAAATGAAGTATATACACACAGGAGATTTATTAAGCCATAAGGAAAAATGAAATTCTGTCATTTGTAGGACAATGGATGGAACTTGAGACCATTGTGTTAAGCAAAATAAGCCAAACTCAGAAGGTCAGGATAGTATGTTTTCTCTCATATGTGGAAGTATGGGAAGAAAAATAAAAAGTAAAGGGCGGGGGATCTCATGAAAATGCCTCAATAAAACATGAAAATAATAAATCAACAAACAAATGAAAAAAATGATTGGCCTGGTCTGTGTGGAAATTTTGTTGATTAACTAGAATTTAGCTCTATCAACAAGAGAAAGTGAGGGAATACTATGTAAATGACTATTTAACTAAAAGACATATGTCTTCCTAGCCTACTTCCAAGTTAATTAAAGCACACATTCATTTTAAACTGAAAATAAACCTCAAAAGGTTTAAAACAAACTAATGTATGGCATTAAACCATATGGTCTTTCTTTTGTATAACTACAGCTCACATATTTAACTTTTCATCTGAATGTTTCCTCCTCCTCTTTGAAAATTCTCCAAAAATATGCTGTTTTCCTTTTCCTGCTGAATATTGTAATGAAGTCTTAAACCTCAGCCTAAAACATATATTTACATGTGATATAATGTATAAAGCTATATAGAGGTGTAAACATAAATACATATCCATTCTGTACTTCACAGTAGGAGACAAAAGATATAAATATTAACCAACCTCCTCCTATTATCTCTGGCACCTATACCGAGTTTCCTGTAACCTTAAATTCCCAATGAGTAGCCATTCTCCTGTATGCCTACGTGTCAGGCATGATCCAGGGACTGGACTGGTGGCCACAAGCCCTTGTGGACATCATTCTATAATATGTAACTGGATTTCCAATTATGGATTTCTACAGACTACAAATAGAAAGGTAAGCATTCTTTCTGATACAATATTAAAGAATGAATTCTCACATTAAGAAAAATGTGATTTGGAACAATCAGAGAAGAGCCCTTGCAGGTCCTGACATTTTGGGCCAATGCATAAACTAGAGGCATAGATAAGGTTTTCTTTTTACCAGTATAGATTTTCATAAACTTTAAAAGTGACGAAAGTTACATTCTGATCCATACTGGGTAAACAGCATACTGTAAACATCTCAGAATGTTTCCGGCATAAAATACTGCAAGTGGAGGTACAGAAGGAAAATAAGGGGGAAAGAGAAAAGGAAAAGATGCAAGGAAGGCTAGAAGTATAGGCTCGACTCAGCTCTAAGGAATTGAAGGCATCAATGCAGAACCTGATTAATGAGGAGGGCATCTTCATGGTTGCCCTGATAAATTCATGGATGGTTTTTGGCACAAAGCACTATATTGGAGTCAATTAAAGAAGTTGCCAGAATCACAAAGCCTAAATTTAGGAGTAGTTTTCTATGCAGATGGTTAACTAGATTATTAAGATATCTAAAATCCCCAAAAGAACTAATTCTTGCAAAAATGAAAAAAAAAATGCTAAGAACAATGAATAGGAGAAAGAAAAAAGGAGCTCTCCTGTCTCAATCTGTTTGGGTTGCCATAACAAAAGTGCTAAGCGACTCAAACAAGAAAAATTTATTTTTCACAGTTCTGAAGGCTGGAAGTCCAGGATCAGGTTTATGGTGAGGGTCCTGCTCCTCACTTGCAAATGGCTGCCTCTTGCTGTGTCTGCATGTTGTGTATAGAGAGCCCTGTTGTGTCTATCTCTTTTTACAAGGACACCAGTTCTATTGGATCTGAGCCTCACCCCATCACCTCATTTAACCTCAGTAACATCCTTTAACACCCTATCTCCAGTACAGTCATAGGAAGGCTAAGGGCCTCAACATGATTTTGAGGGGGGTACATTCAGCCCCCACCTTGCTCTTTGGCTATAAGTCAATGTTGATGGATAACAAAGGACACACAAGCCCTCAACTCCTGTTCTGTCTTGTGCTCCATGTTACATAAAATGATGTTCAGACTAGAATGTGCTAAGAAATGACATACATCTCACAGGAGACAAATTTAAAAAGAAAACACAAATTCAACAACAACAATAACAACAACAAAAATTTTTAAATGGGTAAAGGACTTAAATAAATCCTTCTCCAAAGAACACATACAGACACTCATCATGAGAAAAATGTCAACATGATTTACCACTAGGAAAATACAAATCACAACTGCAAAGTGGTACCACCTCACACCCAGTAGAATGGCTACTACAGAAGGAGAAGATGAAGAGAAGAAGAAAAGAAGAAGAAGAAGAAGAAGAAGAAGAAGAAGAAGAAGAAGAAGGAGGAGGAGGAGGAGGAGGAGGAGGAGGAGGAGGAGGAGGAG
>JAJEJO010002370.1:56340-155179 GCA_020662805.1 Glaucomys volans
GGAGGAGGAGGAGGAGGAGGAGGAGGAGGAGGAGGAGGAAGGGGGGGAAGGGAGGAAGCCTCAGTTCCTTAAATAATCCACACTTAAAAATGGTTATGATTGTAAGTTTTACATTGTGTATATTTTAACACAAAAAAAAAATGGGGATAGAAGGAGGAAAAAAAGTCTCTAAGTGAGTTCATGTGTTCTGGCTCCATCAGATCTCATCCCAAGATACAGTGGAGAACCTACCACAGGCATAACCCTGCCAGTGTTTGGGTTGACATTTGAAGAAGACAGAATTGGGGGAAACAAACTAATAATAAGGCAAATACAACTATAGTTTTCAAATAAAAATAATAAAATAAGGTAAATTTCAACAGGAGAATGGTGAACTAAGCAACACTGGACACAATCTAGAATGGATAAGCACCCAGAAATGAAGAACAATCCCTAAGGACCAGCACAGGATCTTGCACAAGTTAGGCTAAGATAATTCTCCTCTTGTTTAATAGAGTTATCACACTGCTCAGCTTTACCTATAACATGGGAAGATACTGGTCAAGGCCTTCAATGACAGCCTGGCAGGGAGGTACTAGATGCTCCTTTAGGTAGGTAGAATCTTAATTAGTTGTAGGACCTCACCAAAAGACCAGGGCTGACAATTAATGAAGGTTTCTAGAAGCAACAACTACTTATTTAGCATTTAAAATATGTTCAGCACTGTTCTGAGCATTTTGTATGAATTTAGTTTTCTCAACAACCCTAGGAGCAAGGTAACAGTATTACTCCATCTTATAAAAGCTATAACTAAGGCTCATAGGGGTTAGATAGAGCTTCTGCCCCACAAAGTGCATCAAATCTGCTCAAAGGCACCAGTGACCCCCAAATGCAAAATACAATGACCCATTCCCAAACATTGTCCTGCCTGACTTGTAAATAGAACTTCCCACAGCTGCTCACTCACTCCTCCTTCAAATTCTCCCTGAGACAGGCCTACAACACCTCTCACCCCTAGGTTTCTCCCTGGCTCACTGAATGCTCCTCCTCAGTCTATTTGCATTTCAAACTTAACACAACTCACTGAAACTTAACTCCTACCTCTACCACATCCCTTCCTCACTAAAATTCTGCTTTCCCAAATTCTTCCCCATCCCTAGAGATGTATAAACCAAACAGATCTTGGAGTCATCTGTTTTGCCAGCAAATCCTGCTGGCTCTATGTTCATGACACAACTGGAGTCTGGCATGTCTCACCACCGCCATGGTGACTTCCTTAGTCCCATCCATCATCATCTGGCACTATGGTTATAAATCATCTCTTCCATCCAAACTTGTCCCCTAGACTTTACTTTCAGAGGAACCCTGTTAAAATATATCAGATACTGTCATTTTCTACTCAGAACCCTCTAGATGTCCCTATCCACTGAATAAGGTGATCACTAGCGCCCGGCATGTTTTGGTCCCATTTCCTTTCTGACAGTGTCCCATACCATATTCTCCCTTCTTCACGCTTTTCCAGATATTATGGCTACTTAGTGCATAATAGAGACACAACCTTTGGACCATAATACTTTAAAAGTTTCCTCTTTTTCACTTAACCATGATGGCTTTTATTAGTCAGTGTTTCCTACTGGAAATTACTGTGGACCAAGTTCTATCTGACAACAGAAAAATTCCAAGCACCACAAGAAGACATTTTATTTTCGTGCCTGTTTGGCCAGGAGACCCATACTCCATAATCCTCTTCACTGTAACTCAAGCCAAAGATTTTTAAGGTGATGCTTGCATAATAACGTTCATAAGAGACAGCTTCACAGGAATCCCAGTGATTTTAACTGAAAAGCAGCTTTCATCAGAGGCACATATGTTCTCATCCTGCACGGGAAGCCTCACTAAAGTATTCCAATCTGACAATTTTTCAGCCCAAATATAAAGTGAAGAACATCTATAACAGCTTTATCAGCAAAGCCCAAACAGCACCGTGCTGGATTCTTTATAGGATGCTGTTTATTAAAGGCTGATAAAAGAGGAAATTTAGATGGCATTAAATTTAGCCAATATTACTGAGAGTGGTTTTTCTTCTCACTGTGAAGATATGTCAGATCATGTCCTCTTCTACTCAGAACCCTCTAGAAGTCTCTATCCACAGAATAAAGTGGATACTTGGGTCCTGCTGACCACTTCTATTCCAAAGAATGTAACAGAATCCTGACTTTAAGAAACTGAAGAGACGTAGGTCCAGCTTCATCCAGGATGCTAGAAAATTTCATGCCTTTCTTTAACTCTCAAAGGTAACCATCCATGAAAAAAATTAGACCACCAACTAAGCCTAGCTAATGAGAAAGAGTGTGAGATCACTTTTAGAGTGCTAATCTGTATATTTAAGGGTTTAAAGAAAGATACTTTGCTGGAGACGGGTTTGAGGAATGATGTATTATCAGGGAAAGACTGGATCTAAAGAACACAGAGATGACTAAGTAGAGGCTGTACATGACCATATGTACCATCCAAAGAGTGGGGACTATGCAGAATAGCTGAGAAGCAGAGTTAAAGGCTATGTAGACATCAGAACAATGAACTTCTGATGGGTTTAATAAGATATTTCCTTCTGGCAAGTAGCTTGAAATGAATGGTAAATAACTGGGGTTTTTTTTTTTTATCAAGAGATGTACAAATCTAAATAATAAACCAATGATAGAGAAGCAAGAGCCAGGAGAACTAAGGAAACCATGCAAAAAGACAGACAGACTCAGTCCAAGACAGAGGATGGACCACATGCATGAACTTCTGCTTCTTCTCAAAACCCCACAAAATACTAGCAAGTGGATTTTTATAAAAGCCAAACAAGCACAAGCACAAAGAGAACAGTAGCAAACGCAGCAGCAACACATTTTTTAAAACTGAAAAGCATAGGAAGATGAATAACTGACTTAGCAGATCCAAAAAAGCTAAATCTTAAACCAGCAGAAGGGGAAGCCAAGAAGCAACCTGATTTACACTACCAAACCTGCAAATATCCCAAGAATTGCCAGCACCAAGTGTCTCAGAAAGTGAGGGAGCAAAAGTGAGGTAGAAACCAGAGAACGCATTGAACATCTGTTTAACAAGCAGATGGATGTCCATCCCACCCCCAAAAGCCCTCTCTAATTCCACAGACACAGTTTCCTTTTTCACACCTCATCAGAGAACTCGAGAGGGTCTCTGAAATGAAGGAAGGGCAGAAAGTAGATGAAGTCAGGAGGGTGATATGAAAAGTTACACAATGAATATCAAATCCTCAGCACTGTTCTCCATTTAGCATCCAGAAAACTAGATGCAAGGGTTACAGTCCTCAGGCTGGACACTGGAAAATTCCTCTCTGAGTTAATTGGCAGCTCAACAGAAACAACCCCAAATTACTGATGTTAAAGGTTTCCCAAAAAATAACTCAATAGATCTCTCCAGACTAAGAACACAGTCACAAGTCCAGCCCTAAAAAAAAAAAACAGCCAGGATCTCCAGACATCTGCAGAAAAACTTCAAAACAAGGAATAGACATCCCACAAACAAACAAAAAACAATCATTTTGAAGAAAACAGAGACTGTGTGGGGATATGAAAACTGCACATAAACTATCTTAAATCCTCAGTAAGAGAAGATTCTGCATTCATGAAACAAAACCAAGATGCTATAAAAAGGAAAAGAGAAAATACAAGCGTTCTTGGAAATTAATACTGACTAACAGAAATAAATATGGATTAGAGGGATTAGAAAATGAGCTACAGAAAACTTTTAGACCATAGAGAGAGAAAAAATAGAACTGTGGAAAGGGGATAAAAAAAAATAGAAAACCATTGCAGGGAATCTGACATCCAAATACTAAGAGTTTCAAGAAGAGACAAAAACCAGGAGGACAAAAACCAGGAGGAACTCTCCAATAAAATCACTGAAGAAAATAATTCAGGAGTGAAAAATCAGTGTTTCCAAATGATGAAACATGCCCATTAAGAGCCTCAAAGAGTAGATGAAAACACACTAATAGCAAGAGACATTGTCATAGTATTCCATAACAGTGGGTACCAAAAGAAGATTCTTAAAGCTTGCAGAGGAGGCAGAAAGAAAACCGTATCACTTAAAAATGGGGTACAACTTTTCATTTCTATGGTTGTGCATGATGTACCTTCATACTATTCATGTAATTATACATGTACATACGGTAATGATGTCTGTCTCATTCCACCATTTTTCATACCTCCACCCCCTCCCCCTCTCATTTCCCTCTTCGGAATCTAAAGTTCCTCCATTCTTCTCTCACCCTCCGCCCCCCAACCCAATTATATATCATCATCCACTTATCAGGGAAAACATTTGGGCCCTGTTTTTTTGGGATTGGCTTATTTCACTTAGCATAATATTCTCCAATGCCATCCATTTATGCACAACCATAGAAATGAAAAGTTGTACCCCATTTGTGTACACAATGAATCAAAATGAAGTCTGTAAAAATTTAAAACATAAATTTTTAAAAAAATAGACTCAAATGGAATCTGTCTTCTGAGTAGTCCCACTGAAAATTCAAAGGTAGGGGCAGAAGGATTGTGAGTTCAAGGTCAGCCTGGGCAACTTAGTGAGATCCTGTCTCGAAAAAATTAAATAAAAAAGAGTGGGAATGTATAGTTCTGTGGTAAAGCACTTGCCCAGCATGCACAATGCCCTGGGTTTGATCCCCGGTACAGAAAGGAAAAAATTAAGAAGGAAGGATGGGGTCGGGGTCGGGGTGCAAGAATAATAACAGAATGAGGCAGACATCATTGCCTGTGCACATGTATGAACGCACAGATGGTGTGACTCTACTTTGTGTACAACCAGAGAAACAATAGTGTACTCCATTTGTGTTCAATGGATCAAAATTAAATGAATAAAAAAATTTTTAAAAAAAAGGAAGGAAAGGACCCTCAAAGACAAAACCAAAAATTATCATAAAATTATTTCTAATATCTAAATCTCTTCAGAGATGAA
The DNA here is from genome assembly GCA_020662805.1 of Glaucomys volans. NCBI lineage: Eukaryota > Metazoa > Chordata > Mammalia > Rodentia > Sciuridae > Glaucomys > Glaucomys volans. The sequence continues at coordinate 61,321 of JAJEJO010002370.1, forward strand.
CTATCACTTTAGTTGTAAGGACAAATGAAAGATATTTTCACACATGTATACCAATACTCCCTGACTTAAAATGGGGTTACATCCTGATATTCCCATCACACATTGAAAACACCTTAAGTTAGAAATGCATATAATACCCTAATAAACCATCCTAAAGTTGAAAATTTGACAATCAAAACATCTTATGTTGGGGACTATCTATAGTCTCAAAACAAATTACCTTTCTCTGAAGACTATTTTAGTAAATATTTCTTCAAAACAGATATAGGAAACAGGATCCACAAAAGAGAAAGCAGAAACACCCTGGAAGTCATGGATGAAGGAAAATACCAGGCTGAGAGTTGTGGCTGTATCCTATAGAGCCTAGTCCAGACTGGAGAAAGGAGGCTTGAAGAGAGGTGCACCCATGTTAACTGTGTAACATGTGAGATTATAGATACCCAATGGAGGAGAGTTCTATTAATGGATTAAAAGAAGCATCTGGAAACTAAGAAAAAAATTCATGACATTCATTCCTCTAGAGAAAACCAAATGTTGAACAGGAAAATAATCATAATACACCACATGACTTGGTTTTAAAAAGTGTTTAGGTAGTGTTGAGAATGAAAACAAACTATTGCTTCAATCAAAATCACAATCTGAATACTGTGGTAAGATAGAAAATTGGAAAACTAGAAACATAGATGGCTATGGTGTGGGGAAAAGGAAAGAATTATATTTCTAATCATTCAAAGATGAAAGTCTACTGACAATGATTGAAACTGAGAATTCTCTCTGATAATCATATCAGAACAAAAGAGAGAAATACCACCAAAAAATAAAGGTGATTTGAAAGTAATCACTGGGAAATGGAAAAAGTCATGTAGAGCAGAAAATTTCTATTTCTCAAACCTTAAAGTTCTTTTAGGCCCTTTAAGCCAAGCTCATGTGTTACTTTGATCTAAAAACTATTTTTTTTAAAAAAATCATGCAGATAATCTGAATTACCATGCAGATTAAATGAAAAAGAAGGCATGGGAACCGAAGGATTAGAAAATATTTGGAGTTTCCTTCCCTTCCTCTGTAGATCCTGATCTTTCCTGTTTATCTCAACTGTTTTCTCTGGTATCGTCATATTAACCAAATATCATTAGAATCATCTTTTTCCGCTAGAAAAGTCTGATGACTAAATTAGCAAGTAGAGTCATGTAGTCACAAGAAGACTGGGCTCAAATATTAGTGAATGGACACACTTATTTCAAGAGATTAAGTTTTTCTAAAATATATGTATATGGCTTTGTTTCTTTGGCAAACAAAAGCAGAAAGGACATTTGCACTTCTAATGTAAATTGAAACAGTCCTGACTTTATTTTGCTCTCTATTAAAGAGAATATTCAAACTTCGTCAACAAATTCTTCCTATGGTACAAGTATTTCTAAAACATTTGTTATAGTTTAGTTATGATTTTTCCCCAAAAAATTCATGTGTGAGACAATGCAAAAATGTTCAGGAGTAAAATGATTAGATTATGAGATTTGTAACTTTATCACTGGATTGGTCCATGGGTGTGGATTAACTGGGTGGTAAGTATAGGCACATAGGGTGTGGCTAGAAGAAATAGGTAAAAGGGGCCAAGGCTTTGGAGTTCATATTTTGTCTCTGGTGAGAACTCTCTCTGCTTCCTGTTTGTCTGAGCTGCTTTCCTCTGTCACACCCTTCCGCCATGATGTTCTGCCTCATCTGGGCCCAGAGCTGTGGAGTCAGCAGATCATGACTGAACCCCTGAAACCATGAGCCAAAATAAATCTTCCTCTTCTAAGTTGTTCTAGTCAGGGTTTTTTTGGGGGGGGTCACAGTGATGGAAAAACTGATTAAAATACCATTTAAATTCTAAAGTAGTTCTTTCCTATCACCAATGAAAGAAAGAAGAGAAAGAAAGAAAGAAAGAAAGAAAGAAAGAAAGAAAGAAAGAAAGAAAGAAAGAAAGAGAAAGAAAGAAAGGAAGGAAGGAAGGAAGAAAGGAGGGAGGGAGGGGAAAGGGCAAGGGCAAGGGCAGAAAAGAAGAGATTGGAAATACGGCAAATTTATATATACCAGGACTCAGCTGTAATCAAGGATGAAGAACAGAAAGAGATACACACACACACACACACACACACACACACACAAATATTTTGGGTCTAATTCCTAATGGTCCCTCTGCTCTCCTCCCACTGAAACTGACAGTCATTTTCCAAGAGCAGTGTGGACATAACTGAGAACAAAGACACTAGTTTAGCTTTGAGTTTTAAATCCTGCATTTTTAAAGCCTTTACCAAAACAATAATCTTGAAAGCAAAGATTTCCATTGCAAACGTCAGGCCTTTGAGACAGCAAAGGGCTTTTTGTTTTGTTGTTGTTGTTGTTGTGTTTTGTTTTCATGGTTAAAAATCTTACCTCTTTTCTCTGAAAAGTGAGAGTAGAGGAAGTGAAACATGCAGAACAGAGGAAACAATAGGAGGCAACAGTAGAAACCCAAAATAACTTGAGGGGAAATCCAAGAGCAGCAGAGACATATTTCTGCTTCCCCACCCAGATGGTGGAGAAGGACAGCCATGGACCAGTCAGTGTAACCACAGGACTGATAGAGCAGTTTGACAGGTGGATAGTATGGGGGGAGGGGTCACAAATCAAGCTCTGCTACAGAGAAACTGAATCAGTCACATGGTCATAGTCTACATGTTATTGTTTAATAATTTAAAGCCATCACTAAAGTACTCGGGTTAAGAGAACTTGTGTGATTTGGCCTTGCTCTAAATTTACAACTTATCAAATAGGGAGTATCAAAACATGCTCATTTCTTCAAAAAGAATTTAATGAGCACATACCATGCTCCTGTTACACCAGTGATACAGATTGAGCCCGAAAGCAAGTTCCCTGCCTTCATGGCTCCCATTTCAGTTGGAAGAGTCGAACAGTAAGCATATTTAAAAATTAAAGGCTATAGCTATAGACCATAATAACAGGATAAAGGGAGAGTCACAAGGACATTCTAGAAGGACTGGGGGGAAAAGATTTTATAACAGTGAACCAGAGAAAAGGTATTGTGAATTACCAATTCCTGAATATTTTTCCCATGTTAGGGCTCAGGAAAAACAAGAGAGAGAGAGAGAGTCATCAAAGAGTCTCTTCCCTGTTGTGCACAGCATCACCTGAGAACTTTCCTGCCCTGCCTGCCAGGCAGCACCCTGTGCTCCAAAATTTTCTCCATCCTCCTCTGAAATTTCATCACCTGTTTTTGCTTCATCGTGACAGGGCACTGTGTGAAACTCAGTCCCTGCTGGTATCCTAACCCAGGCTAGAGACACATCTTTCAGAGAACAAAATAGCAGTTTCAGAGGGTCCAGATGGAGTCAAGGACACACAGAGCAGAAATTCTAACAGTGGACCATCAGGCAACAGGGAAAATCTGGGAGTTGGTTGGATCCCACTAAATCACTGCAGAAGAAACTGCTCAGCCTATCAGGAGAGCTGCCCTTGATCTTTCAATAATTCATGTCCAATATCATGATTTTCAACATTTAAAAGAAGGAGTAACATGACCTAGCAAAGCAGAGAAAAAATGGCAAGAGAGGTTGGAGGAAAACCAGAGAGAAAAACACCAAAGAGGCTAAAGGGGTGTTTTTAAGGATGAAAAAGTGTCTGAAATCTAATAAATGTACTTGGAGCAATGGTGCAGGAGAAGTCCATTCTCATTAAGAAGTAAGTGCAGATAAAGAAGTAAAGACCCATGTTTTGGAAAAAAATTTAAAAATTAAATTGGTTGGTAATAAGGTAAAGAGAATGCAGGGTCAAGTATTTTATTTGCATGGGTATTTTTTTTTTTAGGATTGAAGAGACATATGCACATTTATTGGCTGAGAAAGAGCCAGTAGTAAAGAGAGAGATGAACACAAAACAATTGTAGGGGCAAACAAAAGCAAGCTACAAAGAAAATATATGTTCAAGGGCTGGGAGACTCCCACAAACTCCAGATTCATCTACTGAACTTTCACCCGACATGACAAACGACCATCCCACCCTGGCACAGCAGTTGTGTGCACCAAAAGCCTTTTGTATACTATTTGCGCATGCGCGTACTTGGGTACTGCGCGCCTCTCCCTCCCTCCATCCTGCCTTCCTTCCCTTCACTCTCCCATCTCTCTCTCTCTCTCTCTTTCTTTCTCTCTCTCTCTCTCTCTCTCTCTCTCTCTCACACACACACACACACACACACACACACACACACACACACAATTTTATTGGTCTTAACCATATGTCTGAAATCTAACCAACTCCAACTACCAGCACCACCTCTCACCTGCCTGCCCTCTTCTCTCCCTGACCCCTTACTGTCCAATTTACACACAGTAGCAGATTGAGCTTTATACAGTGTAAGACAAATCCTGCCATTCTCAGACCCCAAATCTTCAGAAGTCCACCTCCCCATCTGATTCAGAATAAAAACCACTTCTCTGGCCTCCAAGGCCCTGTAAGGTTTGTCCCCCACCCTATGCCTCTCATAGCCTATTTTGGTAAGAAGTGATTCAAGGTTGTTTAAAACACACACACACACACACACACACACACACACACACACACCTGTGACAGCTTCCCTCTTTGACTTCAGATAAGAAAAACACAGGCCATCAAGTGAGATCAAGGAGGATGACTGCAGATTTGCGAGGGGTGGGAACAGAAACAGAACAGCGGAAGCACAGATGCTTAACAAAACGTTGAGAGGGCATCAGCCTGAGAGCAGAGGACATAAGATCGCGAGCCACGCATTTTTAAAGTGGCACCTATACCCGTAGCTGTGCGGATGACTCCAGCTACTGCTCAGCAATCCTGGAACAGGAAAAGAGGCAGGCAGATCCAAGGGGAAAGTTTTCAGGGCATTGTGTGGCAAAAGGAAAGTGGAATGTCATGTATGGACAGGAAGAAGGGCTAGTGCTCTTTAGCCAGGCCGTCATCAGGAAAGGAAGTGGGGAAAACGCTCCTAGTAGAGGGGTCTGGGGGTGGTAAACATTTTCTAAGGAAACTGACAAGCAAACTCTCAGGCAGCCCAGGGTAAGAGAGATTCTCAAGGTCTGTGGCTCCCTGCCTTCTTTGTGGGCGCCTAGGTAAGTACTTATAAATGTCGTTCCCTTACTTTAAATTGGTGATGTTCCCAAATTAGACCTCCACAGATTAAGACTTTCAGAGATTGTTAAAAATATATTCAACTTTAAAGAAGATGGGATCTGAAAGGGTAACTATAGAACTAGCTTCTAAAAGGGTGGTGATAGCTTCAAAGACAATTTTTGAAGTCTCCAGTATTTCCTAAGAGTCAACCTGGATAGAGTTCTCATTCCATAAAGATCACCTTACCTTGCAAAGCCCAAAGGCAGCATGTTGTACCTGGCACCTAAGCTCCTAGGAAGGCCTAAGGCAGTCTTCACAACCTACGTAAATATTAAACAAGTAGGTAAGAAGCAGTCACTTAGGAGCTGGCTTGAAAATTGCTCCAAAGAAAATCCCCTCCCTCAGCATAGCAAAGCAATCCTTAAATCTATACATAAAGACCTTCTGGTATGACATGCATTTCAACAAGTTCTAAATATATTCATATATGGATTTATGAGTCAACCTTTGAAAAAATTATAAATATTTCATTTCAAGCAAAATTAAAATCATATGTCAACTGATCCTTGATTCTACATATCTAAGGATCACTAAGTCTCCACAGTTTTTTTTCTCTTGCACAGCATCATTTCACCTACCAGAACAATTTGTCTGGGGCAACATACATTTTCCTCGGAATCAAAACTAAACTTAGCATTGGGCACAGTAGCACAGGCCTGTAATCCCAGTTGCTCAGGAGGCTGAGACAGGAGGATCAAGAGCTCAAAGCCAACCTCAGCAAAAGTGAGGTACTAAGCAATTTAGTGAGGCAAAATAGGGCTGGGGATGTGGCTCAGTGGTTGAGTGCCCCTGAGGTCAGGGACCCCCCACAAACAGAAAAAAGTAAACGTATTGGAAGATTGTCAAATAATCCTGTCATCATCAGAAAATAAAATTGTCCTCTAACTAAAATACCTGTTCTTAGAAAGTGAGATTTCATAAAAATTTCTCTGCAAGTCAATCTTATTTTCTGTTTTATAACACAAAAGAAAAATCCCATGTATATGTTTTTCATCTAATAATCTAAGCACATTTTATTGAACTTAAAAGTTGAATCAGTCATGTACAACAAATTAGAACAAATAAAAATTTTTTAAAAAAAACAGTGAATCAGAAAAGAATAATTGGCAGTGAAAACTGCTACATAAGCACAATGTACTTGCACCAGATTACTAGCTAATAATAAAATCACTCTCCTTCACATAGGAAAAAAATCAGTTTGGATTCTACAAATTGCTCAAGTGCCTCTTTCCTCTCAACTATCCAATGAAACTACTTATTGAAGTCACCAATGATCTCCGAAGGCCAGCCAGACCTCTGTTGGCTCCCTGACCGAGTAGACTTCTTGTTCCCCCTTCCGTCTTGGAGTTCTCTTTTCCTTTGTCACCAGCAAAGTCATATTTCCTTTCTACCCTTCCGCTGTCTTCTCAGCCCCTCTGTGCCTCTTCTTCCTCAAATATCCACCCTCAGACAGTTTCATTCTGACGTTCCCTTGATAACCAATTACTTTCTATACATTGTGGTTCCCATAGACATCTCTCCACGTCTCACATCTCTGAAACCCCAAATCACATTTCTGACTGCCTAGTAGACATCTCCAAGGAATGACCTTCAGGAAAAAGAACTACCCTTTTCCTCCAATCCTACCTGCGCCTTCTTTCCTGTCTTAGGAAAGTGTTCTGTCACTCATTCAGCTGAATTTGCAGAAATCTGCAAGTCCATCTGAACTCTTCTACATTATCCAACATGTTCAATGATCCACCAATTACAATTTAAAAAAAAATGTTTCTGGGATTTACACACAAACTCTTGTTGGCTATTCCAAATAACTGCAGTGCAGGGACTCTTCTCTCCATTTTATAGATCACAGCTTAGATAATGGATGCAAGTTCTTACTAAGTGATGATAGAAAACTTGAACCCAGGTTTGTCACTCCAAAGTCCACAGTCTTTTCACAAACCACAAAACTACAGTCCACATGTCAAATATGGTCTGCCACCTGTTCAAAGTTGTATTGGAACACTGCCATGCTCAGCATAGCAATGCATGTTGTTTACGTGTTTTCAATGACTGTTTTAGCAATACAACAGCAGAGATGAGCAGCTGCAACAGAGCCTGTAAAGCCTCTGAAGGCTAAGATAGGTCCTAGCTGTCCCTTTACAAAAAAGTCACTTGCCAACTCTATGCCACCCTCCATGTACCTCCCACTTCAGTCTGTCTTCCTGGATTATTACAACAGCTTCCCATCTGGTGTCTTTGACCATAACCATCATCTTCTCCAATCTACCATGTACAATGAAGAATCAAATTCTTCTTATTTATCTCACAGTCTTCAGGATAAAAGGCAAACCCCTAATAAAAATGATGAAAGGCCTTTTGACATTTTTGTTCCTTTCTTCCTCCCCAGCCACATCAACTTCCCACTTGAACCAAAGTGAACATGCATGATGCTCCCCAAAGAGGTCAAGCTATCCCGTTCTTGTGTTTTCAAAAATGTTCACTTTATCTGGAAAACACTTAAGCCCTGACTCGTTTACATACTTATTTTTGTATTCTGAGCTCAAGAATCACTTCTTCCTAAACTCCTTCCTGGATTCCCTCAGGCTGACCTAGGTGACTTTTTCATTCATTTATTCAACATATCCTCAATGAGCACAGCTAACAACTCAGAGACAATGCTTTGTGCTAAATATACAATGATAGACAGTACAAACACAGACCCTGATCTTCAGAGCCCAACTTCTTTATTCCCATACACAGTATGAAGAATGAGATGGAGGCACTGGGATAGATCTGGAGAGAAAGAGAGAGGAGGGGAGGAGAGAGGAGGGGAAGGGAGGGGAGGGAAAAAAGGGAAGGGGAGGGAGGTGCTGTGATTTTTCCTGTCTGACACTCCCCCCATATCACAAGTTTATTGACTGCTGAGAACCAGTGCTTACCAGACCACCTGGTACAATGCTGAATGAATTAAATAATTCTGAGTGATACAAGGACACAATTCAGTTTCAGAGACCAAGATTTCTGCAATGAGTTCAGGCAAATTCATAGGTCACTGAGAAAATTTCCTGTTATTTTCTGGAAAAGCAACTTTTCCAGAATCTGAGAGGGCTTGTGAAAATGTGACTGTGCATAAAAAGAAACATATATAGAAAGGAACTTTCCTGCAAAAGACAAATTCTGGTTTGAATAAGAAAGAGGGAATAAAGTGCACATCATGCAGTCTTCTTTTTAACTACTGGACTATACATCTGAAACTACTAAACCATAAAAAGTTCCTATAACCCTGAACTTTGGGCTCCATAAAATGTTTTTCCTCATGGGATACTCAGCTCATTAAAGAAAAGAAAAGATAAAAGTCTTTCTTATAAGTGAGGGTAAAGCAGACACAAAGAATTGACCCAGTTTCCAAAATAAACATTAGGCTTAAAGCTCTCTCCATCTGGCTAAAACTAAAACCAGAAACGAAAATCAGCATGTTCACACTCCATTTCCTACCTCCACCACAAAAGCAAGGGCAAGAAGAACTTTAACATTTAACTTAATAAATATTATACCTGAGTTGAATGAATGTCATATTAAGATTTGTAAAATTATTTTTTAGTACTAGAAAAAGGCACCACCCCACTTTTAAGGCAGTCTGGGTATCCATGTAGGTCAAGCACCCTTCCAGGTCTCCACTGAGCAAGTCTACAGACATCTCCCTTGTTCCTTCCTTTGCCCCAAGACAATGTATTTCAGTCTTCCAAGCTGCCTAATTTCTATATGAAAAAAATAAAAAACACTTCTCTTTTCAAAAACATTTTCTTAACTCCATAATATTCCCTGACAATTTTCTCTCTCAATTCTTTACTGAATACTTTCCATAGAAGAGATTTTTTATTCTCTATAAAGCAAGGTATGCCCTTTATATGAAAAATCCTAAAATCTTTGTGACTCCACCTCCTTCCATATTAACCTCCTCTCCCATTATCAGTGTCATTCCATGGACAGTGGTGTAGCTGCACTAACAGACTCCTAAATATATAGAATGTTAGCACTAAAAAAAATTATTTAAAAGCCATTTTTTATAACTTCTGCTTTTCACAAATGAACCCAGCCAGATTTGAAGACTCTCTCATGTAGTCCTTCTGGAGTTTGTCCCCAACTTATTCTACATTCTCACAACCTCTAGTTCTTACCACTTTCTATTTATTTTCCTTTCTCATGGGCGGGAGTCACAACAATACTCATAACCTCGGCTTGGCTTATCTGAACTCCACAGAGGGTGCCAAATGAGTTCATCAACCTGAAAACATGACACAAGGCCCTGGTCTCCTCTATACGATGTTGAGTAACCAGTGTGTGGCTAAATGTTTCCCAGGGGCCCTTACCCACCCACATGGAGATTCACATTTCCCTCCATACCTATCCCACCGACGGATAGTCCTGCTATACTTCTAAATGTGGTACACCATTTGCCTGCTAGATTATCAGCTATATCAGGCCATTCCAAAAAGACTTTAGACTGTTTAAGTTATCATCCATCACATCCTTTTTGAAAATAACAGATCAGCATCATTATGACTGGGTTTCTCATCTACCAATGAAACCTCAGCAATTTTCAATCTATGATTTTTAGCTCTGCTTTGTTTTTGCTTTTCAAGTCTCCGTTTGTGTGGTATCACAGAACCCGCATCATAGACTGTCATATACCGTGCGTGTGAGGCTGCTTCCATTTAGAACTTAAGCAGACAAGAGAAAGAATAAAGCATTTAACCAAAATGCATACTTGAAGTCCAACATTGACATATGCAGTCTACATATATTAATAATATATTTAATGGTATATTCAAACAAATACATATATGCTTATGAGGAGATGCAAATTTGTTTGAACACTAAATTATTTATGGAAAAAAAGCTAACCATAACTTATGTTTTAATTTTATGTTTCTTTCTTATAATAAAATTGTAATGAAATATGCAAACATCAAGTTCTTTATGATGGTTAGATTCAACTAAAATAAAAGTAGTGTGATAATTTAGTAATAAGGAACTGAGTAATTGCTTTCTCAATGAACCTTTAGAAAAGGATTCATAAAAATACATTATGACAAGAGGCTAATCATATTAGAAAAATTCCATACTTGTATTCCTTTGTTTTGTAACTATCAAAACAAATTATCAGTGTGCTAAGGTGCTTTCTGAGTAGCAGAGGAATTAGTCAGTCTGCTAATCTTTGGTAAATGGAAAATTATTAGGGGCTCAATAATAAGATTATGTAAATGAAATGGATTAGAAAACATTTCACGAAGGCATCATTAAGTATTTACTGAGCAAATTAGCAAAGAGATTACCCACATCTTGATCTAGGAAGGAAAAAAAAATCTGTTATTTTCCACAACTGCTGCAGAACTAAACTGCAAAAATATTCTGTTTCACCAAAGCCCTTTGGTAGTAAATTTCATGAATGTCAGCAAAATAGCCAGGTTCACTGATGAATGGACAGAAGCAGAAGAATGGGTGAGGGCAAAGGCTATTCCTTAGGTGGCGAAGGTCACTCAGGTCAGAAAGCATCACGATGGGGAAGATGAACCTGAGCAAAAGGCTGTATGGTGGCAGAGGCACGTTGAGAAGAACCAGCCTGAACCAAAGGATCCCCCACATTGGGAAGGCATGGGAATGAAGGATTTCAGACTAAGAAATTCCTAGGTAGCAGGTGAGGGAACTGTCTCCAGATCCTGCTGACACAGGAGGGATCTGGAGGGAAACTGGGATTGGGATAGGACACAGTCATAAATTTTTTTTAAAGATTTGTCCGATATTAACATGAAGAACTCTGACACTAAATGATTAGAGTCCACATGTGACTTAGCATTAGGTGGCAGAAAAGAAGAGACCATGAAACAAAGAAGAGGGCTTGTAAAGGAACTTAGAAACTGGATTTGCTGCCACTGAAATTTCTGAATTTTGCTGGAAGGCATGAACAATTTCAGATGGGATCCTCCAGAAAAAGGGTCTATCATTTACCAGTAGTGATTATTTTTCTCCACAGAATATGAGTAGTTGGTGTCTCCATCAACTTTTTGATAAATGGTTTTTCACAGTTATTGAGTTATAAGGTCTCGAGTGGTGCTTCTCAGGTGGCCAGCAGTGACCGGATTCCCCGCACAAATGAACACATGAAGCCTTCTGTTTCCTTCCCACTCCCCCCTCAACATACACACACACCTCTGAATTCCTGGCAGTGGCTGACAGCACATATTGGGTTATGAGAATACTGGTGTTCTGTTTGTGTTTGTTGTCCTTGGCATTATCATGAGGGAAAAAAAGATATTAAAATTACAAACAGCTACAATATGCACATTTGGCTGATATTCTGTACATGCGTGTCTAATAAATTTTGGAATTATTCAGTTACTGTAACACTTCATAAGTCTAGACAGATTTCTATAATCTTTTCTATTTGTTTCAAGGAAAATATGCCATGATATTATCAAGAATCCACAAACCAAGAATGAAATTCAAAAGCATCTCCCTAGAATACTCTGGCTATAGAAACTGAACTTATTCAGAGGCAAAAAAGGAAAACCAAAGTCAATAGGCAAGAATATACCAGAATATAAGCAGAAAACTACTGCTCAGGCATTGAAAGGAGATACAGAAACTTGGGGAAGAAAATGATCAGGTTTAAAACTAGTTTTCATTTTGAAATGAAGACAGGAACTTCGGAAAAAGAGAGAATTTTTCTTTTCTGATACTGATTGAACCCAGAGGTGCTTTACACTGAGCCACATTCCCAGTTCTTTTCAGTTTTTTGTTTATATGTTTTTGTTGTTTATGAAACAAGATCTCCTTAAGTTGCTGAGGATGGCCTCAAACTTCCAATCCTCCTTCCTCAGACTCCTGAGTTGCTGGAATTATCAGTGTATACTGCAGTGCCCAGCTATGAAATTAAGATCTAGCAAGTATAATTGCTGATTCATGAAGTAGGCAAAAAAGTGAGATCAACATTGAACCAAATGAAGTTTTGAAAATTCAACTGAATCTATGTAAATGTTTTCAACATAGGTAGATTATGAGGCTAGATAATAAAAAGCGATGGGAGAAAGGACTGCTGGTATTTTCATGATTAGCTTCTTGGAAATTATATTAACAGGTCAACTGAAAGACTTAGGATTGGGCAATCCAGGGGAAGGAACTAGTGCACTCCCAAAGGAAGATAATACAGGTGAGCACACAAGGGCTCTCACGAAAGAATTGAGGCCAGACTATGAGAATCTAAAATTTCCTGGCAGGTATCTTCCTCAGACACCTAACTGGGGTGGATACAAGGACACGAGATCCTCGTCATGACTTTCCAGGACAACTTCTTTCATTCATATAACAAATGGAGATTGAGAGCGAAGCTGTTAACCATTGAAATGTTGAGGATACAGAAGTAGAAAAAGACAATCAAAAGTCCCACTTGTGGGGAGTTTCCATTCTGATGGAAAAGAAATCAGGATAAACATAACTCCAGTTCTTGACAGGAAGAGTGAAGAAAAGGAGTAAAAGGTAGAATAAGGGTGACTGGGACTGGGAAAGGAAAGCAGTGTTATAAGCAGTGGGAAAGCAGGTATGAAGACGCTAACGCAGGACTGAGCATGATGAACTCGAAGACAACAAGGTAGCTAGTGTGGATTAGGAAAAATGGGCCAAGCAGACTAGTAGGAAGTCAAGTGGCTAAAGCAGGCCAGGGCCTCATCAGAAAGACCTGGAAAGACAGAGCAGGGACTCTGGATTTTATTTTAGGTGCACTGGAGAGATCTGAGCAGAGGAACAGCGTGACTTTATTTACTTTAAAAGGAACACTCTGGCTTCTAGGGAGAGATTGTGGGGCGAGAACAGAAACAGAAGGAACATATAAAGGAGATAACTTCAAAAGTCCAGGCCAGCGATGACGGTGAGTTGACCTTGGGTGGTAAGCTAAGGAAGCATTTTGCAGGTCAAACCAAAGGGCTTTGTTTAGAATGGATGTAATACATGAGAAAAAGAGGAATCTTGGAAGATTCCCAGATCTGGAGCCTGTGAAAGAAATTGTATGATGGTGTCCTTCAACTCTACACAGATTTTTATTTCCCCCTGATTCTCTCATGAAAAACTATGCTAGTACATCCATTCTTCAAAACATACTTTGGCCATTTCTTCAGAAAACAAATAAATAAATACTTAATTGCATTGGTGGGCATTTATTCCAGAAAATTATGAGGTTATAAAAATCTATACATGAGCCAGGCTTCGTGGTGCACACCTGTAATCCCAGTACTTGGGAGGCTGAGGCAGGAGGATCGAGAGTTCAAAGCCAGCCTCAGCAACTTAGCGAGACCCTAAGCAACTCAGTGAGACCCTGTTTCTAAATAAAATACAAAATAGGGCTGGGGATGTGGCTCAGTGGCCCAGTGTCCCTGAGTTCAATCCCTGGTTCAAAAAAAAAAAAATCTATACATGAATGATCATAGCAATTTTGCTTGTAATGGTCCAAAAATGGAAACAAACAAAATGTCTCTCAACAGATGAGTAGTTAAATGGTGGTACACTCAAACCATAAAATACTACACAGAAATAAAAAGAAACAGGTTACTGATACATTCAGTGCAGATGGATCTCAATAGCTTTATGCTGAGTGGAGGGAGTCCATTTAAAAAAAAATCATTTTATACGATTCCATTTATACAACATTCTCAAAATCAAAATTATAGAGATAGATGGTTAGTATTCAGGGACCTGAGATGATGGAGGGAAGGGGTACATTACATGAGGGAGAACTTTGAGGGGATGGGTTCTGTATACCTTGACAGCAGCCCCAATTGCAGGAATCTACACATGTACTAAAATAACACAGAGCTACATGCATATATTATCCTGATGTCAATTTGATATTGTGCTATAGTTATAGAAAATGGAAGAAACAGGGGACAAAAGTCCTCTCTGTGCTATCTTTGCAACTTCAAGTGAATCTATACTTCAAAATAGAAAGTTTTTACTTAAAAACCTAACTATGCCCACGGGCAAGGCAAAATATATTGCACAAACATTAAAAGTAGATAGTGGTTAAGTATTATAGCTGACAAAGTATCATCTTCATAATTTATAAAGCATATTTTCGCCAATATAGCTCTGGATATGTAGGCACCTGCTGGATTAATCACCAAGGTTTATATTAAAACACTTTCCTTCTGAAAGTCTCTGGAACAAACAGCACTTGGAATTCTAACTCTCCCTCTAACTGAAGGTTTCCACCTGCAAATAGAACCTGCGCATTCTTGCTTCTGGTATCTGGACACAGGAAGGTCAGAGTGATGGAAGGTAGTCAGCGGCTAAAACTGGTGCTCCAACAGATCTCAGATGCTCCGAACTGTGAAATCACCTGCTGAGACCCAAGCCACTCACCTTTCATAGGTCCACCAACACCCTGGGACTCTAACATCTTTCCTATCAAAATTTAAGCCTCTGTAATGTACAATCTCAAAAACAGTTGGCTTAGACCAAAGACCAATGGCCATGAACTGATAATGCTAATCACATCTTTAATGCAGCAGTTCTCTGGCATCAAAACTAAACCAAATCATCTAAGTGAATTTGAAAGCATAGATGGTGGTGAAGTCTCCCTGAAGAGCTTTTAGAACATCTTCTTGGGTATACATTTCTTTAATATTCTGGTCTTCTAATGTCATGCAGTCTCAATTCAAATGTAGAGACTTTGGCTCCTTTGAAGGGCATTTCACTTCCAAGAACAGGATCATGACTGCATACTCAGGCATGCATACTAAATTCTAGATACTTTTCATTGCTGGATGGGCTTATTTACTAATTCTTCCATTCTTTCAGTCATATATTCAACATAGAATGTTATAAACCTAGAGTTTCTAAATACAGAGACTAATAAAACTTTTTAAACTAGTTTTAATTGTAAAAACTCATATAAAACTATATCCTGGGATTGACTTCAATTCACAAATTCAGTTATTAACTAAAATATTTTCTAAACTGTGTATCTCACATCAGTTCCTCCTTGCTTTTTTAGAATTGAGTGCACTGCCAACAAAACCTCCAGAATGTTCCAGATGCCACCTGACTAAGTGCTGGTTCTGGTTCCTTCAAGAGAACCACTATGAATAGAACTAAATTATTCTCTCTAATAAAAAAATTAAATCATTCTGAATTTCACATCATCTACCCAATACTGTTTTTCACCTGTTAATACATTATAAAGAGTAAAATACGTTATCTCACATTTTTATTTTCTAAGGCTGCATAAAATTAAACAAATTGCAAATGATATCAATTAAAACACCTTTCGGAAGTAGTTCATCTAAATCCCATCAGAGATTGGAGCCAGGAAAACTGTCAATATGGATCATTTTTTTTAAATACAAAAATCAAGATACTCACAGCCAACCATCATCATGGCCACTGAAAACATCTTCTCCACGTCTGTGGTAGGAGCTATGTTTCCAAATCCTATGGTTGTAAGGCTTGTCATGGTAAAGTAGAGAGAGGACACGTAGAGGGAATCCTTGCTGGGTCCTCCTTCCCATATCCCTGCGCTGGTATTGTACCGGTAGGGGGTCCCGATGCTCAAGGCCAGCTGGTAGAGCCAACTGTCTATTTGGATGGTGTTGGTGACTTCGTCGATGACCTCGTAGTCTCCAATGCTGTACCATATGCAGGCCAGCCAGTGGGCGACAAGTCCAAACACACACACTAGGAGCACGAGGACCGCTGCCCCATACTCGAGGTAATGGTCCAGTTTCCTGGCAACGCGGCCCAGTCGTAAAAGACGCACCACTTTCAAAGAGCTGAAGAGGCTGCTGATTCCCTGAACGAGAGGTAAGAAAAGACAGCACATTTTCAGAAAACAAAAAGCTGGGGAAACAACATAATGGGTCCCTTTCATGAACTTGATCTAAGAACATACAGGACAGAGCTATGACTTTAAGTAAACAAACAAAAAAAGGCCAAAATGATAAACATTTTTAAGAAGTACAAATTACACCACAATCAGAAAGACAATTTCTTAATATCCCCAGATAAATAATTTCCCATTAGCTAAAGAATACCCAATTTATTTTCATATATGGAGTATAAAATAACAAAGAAGAAAAATGTCCAAATACACTATATACAGAGTGTAGGAATAGGGCTGGTAAATTCAGACCTTTTATTCCTATGAGGCTTGACTCTACTCTAAAAGGGTTTTTTTTTCTTTTTTATTTTGTAATAGTTGTGAACAACAGAATTTCTGAAAAAAGAAACCCAATCTTACTAGCAGCAAACAAGAAATACTTCTGTGTACATGGCAGGAAATGAGCAAATACCATTGTGAGTCCTACTGCTTTGTGCCAGTACTGATAAACATTAAATCCGTAGAGTCCTGGAAAAGTGAACTTAGGATGAGTACACAGCCTGCTAATTCCTATCATCCTAATCATCCTAGCAATAGTTATAGGAAAGAGCACCAAAGCGGAAGAGCAGCAAAAAAAAAAAAAAAACTACAAAGTTCTTAAAAAGCTTCATGTACCAAATAAAACATTATACAAATGAAAAAAAAAAAGCATAAGCTTCTTACATCAACAAAGGTCTCAAAAAAGAGTAACTGTTATGGTTTACATATTAGATATCCCCCAAAAGCTCGAGTGTGAGACAAAGCAAAGGAAAAATGATTGGGTTATGAGAGCCTTAACCTAATCAGTGAATTGAGTCCCCTCATGGGATTAACAGTGGTAATTGTAGGCAAGTAGGGTGTGGCTGGAGGAAGTAGGTCCCCAAGGTCATGCCATTGGGGTATATATTTTGTCTTTGGTGAGCTCGTTCTCTCTCTCTCTCTCTCTCTCTCTCTCTCTCTGTCTCTCCCCGCTCGTTCTCTCTCTCTCTCTCTCTCTCTCTCTCTCTCTCTCCCCGCTTTCTGATCATCATGTGAGCAACTCCCTTGCCACACTTCCACCATGATGTTCTGCCTCCTCACCTCCAGCCCCAAGGAATGGAGCCATCTGTCTATGGACTGAGACCTCTGAAACCCTGGGCTCTCAAATGCACTTTTTCTCCTTTATAATTGTTCTGGTTAGGTCTTTAGTCACCGCATCTGAAAGCTGACTAAAACAGTAATGAAGTTTTGTTGTTTTGTTTCGTTTTGTTTTGTTTTGTTTTGTTTTTAACATATAATAGACCAGGGATGGGGGTGGGGGTTGTCAGGATAAATGCATTCCTAATACAGATCACAAAACAGGCAGGGAGGAAGGTCAGAGCAGTGACCTGGGAAGCCTCTCATCTGCTCATCACCTACAATTCAAATCAGGTCCATGACTTTCTACTGCTAATTCTGTCTCCCAGAGGGTGGAGTTTAATTCTGACCAACACAGAAGGATTGGTTCATGCAGTGGAAAGGACTAAAATCAACAAGGATCCTCTTATGCAATGGTAAAGTTCTTGATAGTTAAGGGGGAAAAGCTAAGAATACATTTGGCCTGTATTCCATCCCCTGTAATATAGTATAGATTTGAAATGCATCATAAGAATTTCAGAGTGAGAGAAAAAGAGAGAACACAGAGGAGAACAGGAGAGCCCAAAGAAATGAAGGGCAGAGCATCCCTCTTCCAGTTTTCTGTCTCACCCTGGATTTCCTCAGTCATGCCTCTGTTTTAGCTGAGTTCTCAAATATTGTGTCATACATGAAACCTTAAGATAAACTCTCATTTCACTTGAACACTTGGAGAGGGAAAAAGATATTGAACTTTAGGTAGTTAAAAGGAGTAGGATTAATAAAATTTGGAAGACAAATTAGCATAATTCAGTGACGAGATGCTGCAAGGTAAGAAGATTCGAGACAGCTTAGAAGCTCTCAAAAATGGACCTGTGTAATCACGAACATGAAAGACAAAAATAAGCGTTTGTTGAGCATTTCTGTAGGCTGGGCGTCTAGTTGAGCCCTGGGGACATTAAGATAAATATATCTTGCTTCAGTTCTAAAGGAACCCATAATCAAAATGCATGAAAAACTCAGAGTTCAATTTAAAAATAAAAATAACATTGCTGTAAATACTATTTTCTAGGTAGCTTGAGTTTTTAAAGGAACTGTGGAATTTCTGCTTAAATACTGAATAGAAAAATCATTTCTACCTGAATTGTTCTGTATAAAAACAAAGGGAAAAGGAAAAACAAAAGAAATCTTCACCCTATTTGAACTAAAAAATAGTCACAACTAGAATGTGAAGAATCAGAATCTTCTAGAATTAAGCTCGAAGGATGGAAGGACGCATTCCTCTGTTCTATAATAGGTAGATTTCTCCAGCAGGAGGTGGCTTACCCTGAAGGACACCTGCTCTAGAGGCCACTCACTAACAAGCACATTTTCTATACCCACATCTGACACTGCTTAAATATTCAAAATATTGTTTCAGTGCTTTTATTAGTACATTACAGTTATGCAAGAGTGGGGTTCCTTTTGACATATTCATATATACATACAATCTAATTTGCTCCATTTTGACCTCCAGTACTTCCACTTGCCCTCCCCTTCCTCCACTCCATGGGTCTTTGGTCTTCCTTCTATTTATTACAAAATATTTTGTGAGTATCATAAATTCTTTTTGCCATAGATTCTATGACAACCCTTTCTCCTGGGTTTTAACCAGTTCCCCAACTGGTTGCTAACCAATTCCTCAAAATCATTTTCTAGACTACCTTCTCCATGCTTCTATTATGGCCTAGGGTTCTCATCACGATTGCCTCAGCCCTCTTCTGTTTAACCTAGTGCATATTCAGGTTTCAACTGTCCTCTACATATGGATGATTCACAGGTCTACTTCTCAGCACAAAATGTACTCTCTCCTGAGTTTCTTACACATAAGCCAAATGTCTGCTGCACATCTCCATATGGATGTCCCATTGACATCCAAAAGATAATAGGTCCCAAAAGCAATCTTCACTTCTACCACCTGGGTTCTTTATCTCCTGTCTTGTGAGTGACATCATTATTTACCCAGATGCTCAGACCTGAAGCTGAGTCTCAACGCCTCCTTTCTCCTGCCTCATCCAGCTGATTTTCAAGTCCTGACAATCTCACTACAAGTGCCTAAGTGCTCAAAATTTATTTAATAAACTTCTCAAAAATGTTCTTTACTTTCTGTTCCTACAGCCTTTTCTTGGTCACAATTTCATGGTTTTTTTTCTTATTTGTGTGATGGGAATAACCTCTGCATTAGCCACTCTCTGTTCTCTCTACTGATCATACAGGCTACCAATCTAGTATTTTTTTAAATGTATATCCATCTAATGATGTCCCTCTCTGAGCTAAAATCTTTTCATATAGCTCACTGCTTATAAGATTAAATATTAATTCCCTGCTATGACAAGCAAAGTCCATCAGGGCCTGGTACTTGTCCACCTGGCCAGTATCTCCCCCACCATTTCCTCTGTGCACTTGCCACGGTGCTGCCAGCTATATGTAGTTCACAGAAGACCCAGGCTATATTACAGGTCATTCCCTCTGCTTAAAGCACCTTTCCCTCCCACTTTCTTGATGGCTTGGTTCTTACTTATATTGATGACAAACACCATCTCCTCCATAAGTTTTTCCCCATCTTCTGGTCTCACTGTGAGAACTGGATGTCCTTCCTTTGTGTTTTACACACCTTGCACATCTCTATTGCAACAATTATTACTACTGTGCTTTATTACAAGTCTATTTGCATGCATGATATCCCAGGAAATTCTAAACTCCTTGAGAAGTATACCTAATATCAATTATAACGCAGGAACTAGGTTGAGTAGTCAATAAGTGAAAGAGTAACTTTTGCAACACAAGCAAATTCAGTGGTGAATTGGGAATTTGGCCAATAATGAACTCAATGGCACTTAACAGTATAATGTAGAAAAGAAATAGTCAATGAAACTTTGGGTTATACTAACAGAGTATGGCATTGAGTATGAAGGAGAAACTCTGTGTAGTCTCTCCACTGACCAGGCCACAAGTGTAAGAGACACATTGCATATATTCATCAGATAACTGCCAAAAAAAAAAAAAAAAAGAACTCAAAACCATACTATATTAGGAAATGTGGAAGGAACTGGAAAAAAAGGAGAATGGAGCAAGGCATATCTTTATTCAGATACAAAGGGCATGAATGTTGAGTCCATTCTATATAATCCTAATGCGAGTAACCTGACATAGTTGGAGCTGAAGGGAGAGAGGGGTATGGTAAAGATTTCAATGAGCCTGTGCCATACAGTATCATGCAGTTAACCAACCAAAAGAGCTACATCATTCATTGCTACTTGGAAAAGTCAGACAAGGTGATAATAACATTCAGTATTTACTGCCCAAAGTATTTTCTATGGATCAACTAATATAACCTTCAGAACTACTCTTCGTGATGAATGTTATAAAAACATGGTCCAGAAAAGTTTAACTATACTACTAAGTTCACATAGCTAGTATAAGGAGGATCCAAGATTCAAAGACAGGCAGTGGCTCAGAATCTCTGCTCACTCTGAAACTCACTATACCTAAAGCTTACATGCCTATAATACTGGTTTAACCATGGGTCATTCCCTACATGAATGAATAAAGGAGATTAAATAACTAAGACTCCCTTCTCTCACCACTCAGTCACAACAGGAGTCTCCAGAAGGTGTCTATGGAGGCCCTACAATTCCATGTAGTCTGCAATTCTCTAACATGAAGCAACTCATTGCATTCTCAGATGAACAGGATTCCTACCTTCATTGCTCATAGAGGACAGCGAAGCTCAGAAAGGGAAAGCAACTCATCCAGAGTCACAATTAGCAAGGAATGGAAGTGTCACTCAGACCCAGTTCTCCAGATACTTAATGCATTTTCCACAGTAGCCAGCTGCTATGCCGTCTTCCTGCCCTAACCCCAATCTAACCTACATAATCACTGCATTATTAATCTTCCTAAAAGATGACCACTGAGCACATCTTCAAAGGGCTTCATCATGAATATAAAATAAGTATGATTTCTTCTGCAGTCCTTCAGTGCCCACATCCTATCTCTGCCTCACTGCTGGGTCACTTCCCACTGTACCTCTGCATAGTAAATAGTACAACAGTCCATCCAGCTCCATTTTGCTCCCAACATAACCCCAAATTGTCCATAGTATTCCCTTTATCCTTTTACCAAATCAGAAACTATTATTCAAAAGTAATAATATACACAAATAACCAAGTTTACTTTATTAGGAAAGTCTCATTCTTCATTATTTTGTATCAAAACAGCCAGGCAAGTTGGCACACACCTGTAATCCCACCAGCTTGGGAGGCTGAGGCAGAAGGATCTCAAATTCAAAGCTAGCCCAGCAAAAGTGAGATGCTAAGCAACTCAGTGAGACCCTGTCTCTCAATTTAAAAAAGAAGAGAAAAATAGGGCTGGGGATATACTCAAGTGCCCCTGAGTTCAATACCTGGTACACCACCACACCCCAAAAAAGAATTTAATGCCATCATTAAAAATCAAAACACAAAATGAAACAATTTGATTTTAAAAATGTTCTAGAATGCCAAAAACTTGAAGCAATCCAAATGTCCATCTTCTGTAGAATGGATGAATAAATTATAGTACATTTACTCAATGGAATATTATCTCAAAGCTAAGTATGAACAGACTAGAATTAAATACAATAATACGTCTAAAAAACATCATGTTGAACAAACACAAGACACAAAAGAGCACATATTATATGATTCCACTTATGACAAATTCAAAAAAGAGATAGAACTTCTGTATAGGCTTAGAATTAAGCACAGTGGCTCCCATTGCTGGGAAAGGACTTTGACTACAAAGAGGAAGACAAAGTTCTGTGGGGTCCAGTAATACTCTGATTCCTAAGGTGGCTACTAATTACTAGTTGTGTTAATTTTGTGAAAATTCTTTGAGGTTTACACTTAAGATTGGTCTACTCTTCTTTTAAGTAAGTTGCATTTAAATATTTTTTAAAATGTTAACAAAGACCCAATAGTCTCTTCTTTGTTGTTAGATTAACATTTCACCATAGTACATGATTCAGATTAATAATTTCTGACTCATAATATGATTAGGAGGTCATAGCCAACATAATATACAAAATAAGAGATTTTTGCCTATTTTATGATTCATATTACCTTTACATTAAGCCACAAATGTTATTTAATTTAATGTTGGCAATTTTAATTTCACTCATATAATATTACTGGACATTTTTGAACCTCAAAAAAGTCCTCCTTCTATACTCCCACCCTTTTGATAACAATTTCTTGATTCTCTACTTTCCACCCGTCTTCTCTGTTCATTCATTTTCTGCATCATTTCACTCTAAACTTCCCAATCCCTCTGTGCCCTCCTCTGCACTCCAGTGGCTTTCTGCCTCTTCCTAACCTCTGAGCTCTTAGTACACGAATCCCTGGGGTTTCTCTCATGGAAGAGAATACCAAACACTTTAAATGCATAATAGAACACAGCAGGGTTAATGGGGAACTTTCAGTCATCAGCCTTCCACCTTCCTAGCCAATTTCCTTACTTGGCAAGCCCTCCAGACCATTGTAGCATAAGGAACAGTATCTAGAAGACATCTCTGTGCTATTAACTCTTTCAGTCGTTTTTGCAGATTCACACAATAAAAAGATATGAGATGTAACAGGCACAAAAATAATACCTTGCAATGATAAAATTATCCAAAATACACATCAATTCTCACAACTGGTCATCACTAATAATAGTAGGCCAATAATTCAGCCAACATTCCTTACTGCCTTCTTCCCTCCCTTGTTTCATAAACAGAAAAGGGATGATCAAAGAACTTTCTTGTCCAAGAACCCATGATACTTACGTGGGCAATAGAGCAGGAATATTGACTTGTAATATCAGTGGCAGGGTTTTTCATCTACATCCTGCAACCTTACAACACAGGATGTTGTAATCAATTTTTTTAAAGGTGTGGTCAATTCTCTCCATATACCTATAACTCTTTGCAAAGTAACTTGCAACCTCCCACTCAGAGGTAAGGTCTGTTTCCATCTCCAGAATATCCACTGCCTTATGACTTGTTTTGGCCAACAGAATGAGGTAAAATGCCATTGTGCCAGTCATAAGCCTAGACCACGGGAGGCCTTGCCCGCCTCACTAGTGGTCTTAAAACCCAAATCAGAGGATATGCAAACAAGACCAATTAGCCTTCTGGGAGATGAGAGCACAGAAGCAGCCCTTTAAGTCATGCATTTCAGTCACCCTAGACCAGAGGTCCCAGTCAACTCTGCAGCTTACCACAGATGCATGAGTGAGCTTAATTGAGATAAGCCAGAAGTGGCCCAAATAAGCAGAACCATTCAACTAAACCACAGATTCATAATAAGTTGAAAAAAAAATGGTGGTCATTATCATCCACAAAATTTTGGTATAGTTCGTTATGTAGGCAACAAAAAAGCTCATACAAAAGTGGGAACAGTGTATATGTTATGTGTTTACAAGTAAAGAATTTCACACTTGTATGACTTAAGACAGGAAGAAATATAGATGTCTGGTGATATAGAGGCTCCATTTTAACCAAAATCTTACCAAATAGGTAAGATGCATATATGTAAAATAAGATTTAATATACAATAAGTTTTATTTACCTGTTGCATTGGAATATGCACCACAATTGTGTTTTGCATAGATTTATGACAGTGACTATAAGAACAGAGAACTCAAAATTATTACTTCAAGTATCTCGTAAATACCTCTCAAATCCAAGCTCACCTAAAATCTCACTGTTACCTCAGTGATACCCATGTGAATAACCCTTCCAATAAGCCTGCCTTGGATTAACATTCTTCATTGTCTCCTTCCTTTATTAGGTAGCCCCATAATTTCAATAATACCAACACCTGAATTCCTCAGCATCTCTGACTCCTCATTATACCCTCCATCAAAATCTGGAATCTGGCTCGATTATCAGCTCACTTTATTCCTATATTAAGAACTGCTCAAGAAAGTCATACAATGGAGTAGATTGCTTCCACTATAAATCCACTGTAATCAACCTCTAAGTATCTCTCAATTATCTGTGAATTATACTACTTTTCTTATGAAGTCACCATTTACTATATTTCAAACTTTCTCTGTTCAAAACTCCCATTATTTGCCATTCATTCATCGATATTTAAAATAATAATGATGATGATAATGATATACTCCCTTAACGCTCTCCACATCAGTTGCTAGAGCCATCTACGAACCATGTGTGTGAAATGACCAATGCTCAAGCCATAGGCAGGGAAGTCGCTGTCTTGGGAACTCTCTGGCGGAAATCCACTGGTTGGAGACTGCCAACTTCTTGCAGGCACTCTGACCTGCTCACCTTCTGGAGATGCCAATAGCAAATCAACCAGTTTACTGCAAGACCCCTGCCACACCCACCACATCAGGAAACAAGCACCGAAACAAAACTCCCACTGAAACCTTATCCCTGCTTTTGATGTACTCCCCTTAAATAAAGAATTGGGCCTTTTTCAGTTCAGTTCCAGTTCCTCTCAGGACTGGAAGACCCATCAGGTTCTCTACTTACTAAATCTAACCTTTGGCTTTGTCTCTAATCTTTCATTGATTATTTCAGACTTTTAATTTTCTCAGCCAGCTCACACCTTCTGAGCAGGAACATCCTTTGTCAGGGTGCTGTCACTCTGTCAATCAATTATCTGTTTAAGCAAATCAGAAACCAAGAGGTATCCTCATCATCCCTTCTCTGACATCCCCTACTCCTAATCTATTTTTAAATCTTAATAATTTTAACTTCTACTATCTCTCAAATGTGCCTACTTCTCCATCTCATCATCAACATCTTAGATCATGCTATGAGCATCTATCTCCTAGACCTATGAAAATTTCCTATATTCAAGGTGTTTATTTGGACTCATTCAGTCTGAACACTACCAAATAGTTAGCTTTTCAAAATCACTCTCATTTTAAAATCATGATAGCTTCTCATTGTTCTAAAATCTATTTTGGTTTACACAGACTTCCATCGTTTGGCCCATGCTTATCACTCTAGCTTCTGTCCTTCACCACTTTTCTGCTCACCTTGCATCCAACTTCCAATTCTTTGAATATGCCATGCACCATCCAATACAGGAAACTTGGGTTGGGGGTATGACTCTGGCACAGCACTTGCTAGCACACCTGAGACCCTGGGTTCAATCCCCAGTATCTCACACACACACACACACACACACACACACACACACACACAAATACTATCCATTCTAAATAATTCTATTCGACAACTCTTTCATGTCCCTGTCTTTAGCTTACTCAGTTCTGTTAATACTTTAGATTTCAACACAGTCATCACCTCTTCAGGGAACCTTCCCTTTCTAATCTAGATCAGGTCATTTCATTATGTAATCTCAAAAGACCATGAACACTCCCTTTACATTGTCTCTTTGTGATTGTGCAGGCACATCATATTTTGACCATTCTTCTATCCCCAGCACATTTTCTAGCACTCTCCAACACATCGTTGGCACTCAAATGTTTATTGAAAGAATGAGTACATTAATTAAAGAATAAAATAATCAATACATAAAGCTCTCATAATAGTTTTTGACTCCTTCAGCACTGCTACTGTAATAAATAATTAAGAGCCATTTAATCTTCATGAGTAGACACCAGGCAACTGGATAGAAACCACAAAACAATAATAAGATCTGTTTCATAAGCATTGGGTTCTTTTTCTAAATAGATTTTACACATGAATGACTACATAGTCCATTTCCATTTCCTTTCGTAGATTGCAATTTAAAGACTGAAAGAAAATTGCAATCTACATTTGTTACCTGAACCTCTAACCTAGATAACAAATTCTATTGCTTCTTTCCTATTCAGAGCTCACTTTTCCAACTTATTCTACCAAGAGCTCCATAGGGAAATAATTCTAATTACTCCAAGCATTAGCTAGCATCCTTCAGTAAAGGATCTGAATTTAAATAATTTTTGCACATACCTTTTCTAGCCCATTTATATCCTTACTGAGTTACAGTGACATGTCTAGATAGATAAATAGATAGGATAGCTATCAAGAGTAGGCATTTGATTTTAGCAATAATCATAATGTACTAAATTTCTAAATGCTTCTTGCTGTGGAAGAGACTTTAATATCCATTGGGTCTATGGTAAATAAAAAGTTTGATCAAAATATGCAAATTATAAAGAAGTATATTGCCTAAAGCCTTGACTTTTCCCCCCAAATATTATGAAATATGTACAAGTAAACCCAGTTGGGGGATGCTTTCAATCTTTCCTTGGTAAATTTCTCTGACCCATAGGATAAAGTCCAAACTCCTCAAAACAACCTGTCTCTACCTACGTCTCCAGTCTCACTCTGTACAGTCTGTTCATAGGGTATTTTTTTCCTTCCTTTAAAAATTCATATTCTGGTGGATGTAGTTTACAAGCCTCTAATCCCAGCAACTTGGGAGGCTGAGGCAGGAGGATTGCAAGTTCAAGACCAGCCTCAACAGTTAAGCAATTTAGTGAGATCCTGTCTCAAAAATAAAAATAAAGGGACTGGGAATATAGCTTACTGCTTAAGCACCCTGACTTATTTCACTTAGCATGATGTTCTCCAGTCCCTATTACAAGCAAATACCTTAATTTCATTCTTCTTTATGGCTGAGGAAAACTCCACTGTGTATTTATATCCCATTTTCTTATTCATTCATTTATTGATAGACATCTGGGATGATTCCATAATTTGACCATTGTGAATCGTGTTGCTATAAACATTGATGTGCCTGTATCACTATAGTCTGCTGATTTTAGTTCTTCTGGATAAACATCAAGGAGTGGGATAGCTGGGTCGTATGGTAGTTCCAATCCTGGTCTTTTGAGGAATCTTCATACTGCTTTTCAAAGTGGTTGTACTAATTTGCAGTCCCACCAACAATGTATGAGTGTACCTTTTTCTCCCCCCCCACCAGCATTTGTTATCATTCATGTTCTTGATAATTGCCATTCTGACTGGGGTGAGTTGAAATCTTAGGGAAGTTTTGATTTGTATTTCCCTAATTGCTGGAGACAGTGAACATTTTTTCATGTATTTGCTAGCCATTTGTTTTTATTTTGTTTGTCTGTTTAGTTCTTTTGCCCACATATTAATTGGATTTGGGGGTTTTGAATACTGTTTTTTTTTTAGTTCTTTATATATTCTGCATATTAATCCCCTTTCAGAGGAGTAGCTGACAAAGATTTTCTTTTATTCTGAAAGCTCTCTCATCATAGTCTTAATCATTTCCTTTGCTGTGCAGAAGCTTTTTAATTTTAGGTCATTCCACTTGGTTTTATTTCTTGAGCTTTACAGGTCTTATTAAGGAAATTGGTGTTGTGTGCACCATATGCTGGAGTGTTAAGCCTATGTTTTCTGCTAACATTGCGAATATTCTGGTCTAATTCCTAAATCTTTGATCCACTTTGATCTGACTTTTGTGCAGGGTAAGAAACAGGGATCTAGTTTATTCTTCTACATATGGATCCTCCTATGGTTTTGATATGAGATGTCCCCCAAAAGCTCATGTTTGAGACAACACAAGAAATTTTAGAAGTGAAATGATTGGGTTATGATACTTTAAATCCAGTCAGTATATTAATCCCCTGATATGGACTAACTGGGTAGTGGCTGTAATCAGGTAGGGTGTGATTAAAGAATGTGGGTTATTGGGGTATGGCTTTGGGGTGTATCTTTTGTCCTTGGTTATGTTCCATGTCCTGAGATGCCTTCCTCCTCCTCACCTTTGTGCCATGATGTTCAGCCTTACCTCAGGCCCAAAGCAACAGTCAGCCCTCTATGGACTGAGACCTCTGAAACTATGAGCTCAAAATAAACTTTTTCTCCTCTAAAATTGTTCTTGTCAGGTCTTTTGGTCACAACAGCAAAAAAGCTGACTAAAATAGATATCCAGCTCTCCCAGCACCATTTGTTACAATAGGCTGTCTTTCCTCCAAAATATATTTTTGGTACCTCTGTCAAATATCAAATGACTACAATTATGTGGGTTTATCTTTGTGTTTTCTATTCCATTGGTTTCATGTCTACTTTGATGCCAAGTCCATGCTGCTTTTGTTACTACCACTCTACAGCATAATTTGAGATCAGGTATTATGATGCTTCCTGCATTACCCTTCCTGATCAGGATTGCTTTAGTTACTCTGGATCCCTTGTTTTTCCAAATGAATTTTAGAGCTATTTTTTCCAGTTCTGTAAAATATGTCACTGCTATTTTGATGGGAATCACATTGAATCTATGTAACATTTTTGGAAGTATGGTCATTTTGTAGTATTGATTCTGCCTATCCAAGAATATGAGAGGTTTTTTCATCTTGTAAGGTCTTCTTCAATTTCTTTCTTTAGTGTTCTATAGTTTTCATTGTAGAGGTCCTTTACATCTTTCATTATGTTAATTCCCAAGTATTTTAATTAGGTAATTGTAAATTGAATAGTTTTCCTAATTTCTTTTTAGCAGATTCATCATTGGACTATAGGAATGTGATTGATGTATGTATGTTGACCTAGTATTCTGCTATTTTGCTGAATCCATTTATGGGCTCTAGAAGTCTTCTGGTGGAGATTTTGAGTCTTTTAAATATAGGATCATGTCATCAGCAAGCAAAAATAATTTGAGCTCTTCTTTTCCTATGGGTATCCCTTTAATTTCCTTCTCTTGCCTTATTGCTCTGGCTAGAGCTACAAAACCTATATTGAAAAGGAGTGATAAAAGTAGACATTCTTATCTTCTTCCTGATTTTAGAGGAAATGCTTTCAATTTTTCTCTTTTCAGAGGTGGACTTTGGGTTTCTCATATATAACCTTTATAATGATGATTTAATTTCCTTCTATCACTCGTTTCTCTAGCATTATTAATGTGAATGGGTGCTGGATTTTATTGAAAGCCCCTTCTGCATCTATTGGGGTGATCATATGATTTTTGTCCTTAATTCTATTTATGTGGTGAATTACATTTACTTATTTGCATATGTTGAACCAACCGTGCATCCCTGGGATGAAACCCACTTAATCAAAATGTATTATCCTCTTGATGTATTTCTGAATATGGTTTTATATCTGTGTTCATTAGTGATATTGGACTGAAGTGTTCTTTCCTTGATATGTAGCAGCACCGTATTGAGCATGAAATTCAACTAGTCTAAAAATGTATAATTATAGTAAACTCATTGTTGCCCAGGCTCCTGCGATATAGTCCTCTTCATTAATGATGGATCCAAGACAAATTACAACATCTGTAAAGTTTTTAACAAAAGCTTCTAAGTAAGGCCTTTCCTAAGCCAGGGTAATCTTGTGTATGAATGTAAAAGCAATTGAATATGGCTGATTTTTTTTTTGACACATTGACCTAAATACAAACAATCCTGGTGAAAACTGGCATATTCAAGACAAAGGCACACTAGAAATTTGATAGCAAGGTCGATATTTATGCCTGCAATTCTGACCACTTGGACATTGTGACTCATAAGACTCCCATAAACTCTGCTTTTCATCAGTAGACTCAGAAGGGGATAGGGCAAGAGTCACTGGTTATCAGTACAGCAGTGTTAAGGCACCTCTTACGTGGGAGTTGACCTCTTAGCACTCTGTGTAGCAGTCCAAGACTATGCTCCTTGTGCCCCATCTTCCCCTGGGGACAATTCTAATGTGAGAAAGAAACTAAAGCCAATATGATTAAAAGCCTTGAGACCTGAAATTGTCTAACTCCCTTCCTATTCTGTCTCAGCCTGAACACTGAGAACTGAAACCATACCTTACTGTCTACACTAACAAGACTTTCATGCTACTCTTTCTTCTCCCTTAGAATGACTTAACTTTTCTAGAAATTTCCTGTTCATGTGCTGGTCTGGTTTTTCATTACCTTTCATTACCAGAACTTTCCAAAAACCCATTAACTCTTCGGCAAAAAACATCAGCAGAAAGTTTATACTAAGAGATTGTTTGAGTTGGTTTTTTTTGTTTGTTTGTTTTTTGGTTTTTTTGCTTCAAAATTCTCACCTTGTGACAGGGTCTGTAACCCAGTGGCAATAGCATATGTTTAGCATGCATGAAGCTTTAAATTCAATCCCCCACACCAAAAAATAAATAAATAAATTTAAATAATCCTCACCTTGCTGTTTCCACCAATCCTGGACAATTGTACCATGAACCTTACCCAATCTTAATAAAATCCACTCCTCCAACTCTCCCTTCCTTTTAAAGACCACGTGCAATTCTCTATAAATTCTGTTCTTGTTTTTCTGCTTGGAGGCATTGCCAAACCTTTATGAGGTAGTGTTCTTCCTTATTTTGTAATAAATTCAACTCAGCTTTGTCTTCTTAACAGGTCATACTGGTTATGTTTAGGGGTGCAGCTTTTGACAAACGCATGCCAAAAGATTCCATCTAATCTAATACCTTGAATAAGAATAGTATAGGCATAGGTTTCATATGGGATGTGCTTAGAGTTGCATCAGTCAAGGAACTTTAAGCTTTGGTATCCTCATCAGGTTATGTATAGTCCTGTAAAAGTTCCTTGCCGTCCAGATACAAATTACTAATGAGGGTCTTCTTTTAACATGAGTGGTATTGCCCACAAACATAGATGCTACATGTCCTTCATCATTTCCCAAGGTAATAAAAGAAGACAACTGACCAAATGTCAAATTCACATGCAGAGGTGGAAATGGTTTATTAGCCTTTTAACAATGATGTATAATAAGCGGAAGAAATCTAATACATAAACATATTCTCATGAGTTTTCATCTGTTATGTGAAAGAAGTAGTATCACAGAATAAAATGAGTCCCTATAATTAGGGCAAATGAAGTAGGAATGAATTCCACCAGAATTTGCTTTCACAACAGAGTAACAAAACTATGAGTTCTCAAAGATGGAGATAATTACTACACACACACACACACACACACACACACACACAAAGAATTTAGAGTTAAAATCAGTTAAAGGAAAAGGTTTTGGACAGTTAAGGCATACAGACTTCATGTATATTTCAATCTGCTTCATCTTTATATATTAGAATCACTCCCTAATGCTTAATAGGAAGCATTCATCATGAATGAAGATCAGTACAGACAAAAGTTTCTTCTTAGGTAAACAAAAAAAATCAAATAAAGAAGCCTGATTGCTATCCTCATTGCTTGTTATTTCCTATTCTCTCAAAGCTAATTCCCTCAGTCAGTTTGCTTTGTCTCAGTGGAAAATTCATACAAAAGAATATGTCTCTGCAACATTGCTAGATTTTTCAAATATAAGAAGAACGTCTGTCATTAACTCTATGTATTACCCAACTATGATAACATCCTCTACCACCAGTCCCCACCAGGAATAGAATTTAGAGGCTGAGATCATAACTACCATATTTCTATCTGAGGCTTACTCTTGCCCATTCTCCAAAACTTTTCCCCTTCTCAACTTCACTCTGACCCCTCTTTTGTTAATACCAGTAACAGTTTGTAAGCAAGCTTTCCCCTCAAACTAGAAGGTCGGTATGTTTCCATCCAGAGACTATGCCTGATCAACTTTTATTTGTTCACAATGTTTTGCATTCCTAGTGGGAAGCCCCTGTATAGGGACCTACACCCTAGGGTGATCACTAAACAAATATGAAAAGACGGCAGAACAAGCCATCTAACGAGAACGTTTCTTACATATGAGCATAAACGTATGTATGGGAAGGAACTTATGAGAGGAGATGTGAGCAGTCCTCTTATCCATGAGGAGAAGTTAGGAGTATAGCTAAGGTTAGGCTATAAAGATTTCCTTCTGGCCCTATATTTCCCATTCTTAACAAGAAATAGGTATATTTAGGAGACTTGATAAGCTTTAAAGCCTCATTCACTTCAACAGAAATATGTATAGAATGACAGTTAACTGCTAGGCATCCTCTAGGTACTGCAAAACCGAGATGAGTTAGAAAGACAGAGTCTGACCTGTGGAAGCATAAGGTCTGCCTTTGATTACTCCAGAAGTCAGTATAGTACCTAACTTTCAGTTGTCTAAAGATCTTTGCTGGATTTCAATTCTTTACTTGAAGTAAAAGGTAGAAGAAATATGAGTAAACCACTAATCCAACACTCAATAAAAGGTCATTTTTTAAATTATTATAAGAATCTCTATAGTTATTTTAAAAAGAATAGAAATCATGCAATGCCTTGACCACAATGGAGTGCCAAGGCCACAAAGGAGTTAAACCAGAAATCAATAACAGCATATCTGAGAAAGTCCACAACATTTACGGGTTAAATAACATGCTTCTAAATGACACATAGTCAAACAAAAAATCTTGAGAAATTAAAAATATTTTGAACAATATGAAGTTAAAATATAACTTAAAAATTGTGCTATGTAGTGAAAGCAATGCTTGGAGAGAAATTTATAGTTTTGAATGTACACATTAGAAAATGAGAGAGATCTAATATCAGTTATCTAAACTTTCACCTTAGCAAGAAATGGAAGAGCATGTTAAATCCAAAGTAGAATAAACAAATGATAAAATTAGAAAATAATAAAACTGAAAACAGGAAATCAATGAAGAAGTCAACAAAATCAAAAGCTGATTCATTGAAAAAATCAATACAATTAATACACCTTTAGGTGAGATAACTAAGGAAAATAGAGAAGATACAAATTACTAATGTCAGAAATTAAAGAGGGAAATACCACTAAGTAACTACAAATCCTATGGATATTAACATGTAACTAAGAAATATTTTGAACTACTATATGCTGACAAATTCGACAACCTAATGAAAGGAAACACATATCTGCTAAAACTCACAGAACAAATACTCTAAATAGGACTTAATCTATTGACTAAACTGAATCAATAATTAAAAACCTTTCAAAGTAGAAAACACCAGGCCTAGATGAGTTTGGTGAATTCTCTCACCCATTTAAGGAAGAAACTATACCAATTCTCTCCAATCTCTTCCCGAAAGTAAAAACAGAGAGAATACTTACTAATTCATTTCATGAGTCTAGCATTAGCCTAATACCAAAGCCAAAGACATTACAGAAACAAACAACAAATACCACAGACTAATCTCTCTCATGAATATAGATGCAAAATTTTCAACAATATATTAGAAAACAGAATCCAACAATGAACAAAAAAGTTACACACTTTTTTCAAAACTGGTTCAACATTTGTAAATCAATTAATCAAGAAGCTAAAGAAGGAAAATTGCATGATCATGTCAATAGATGTTAGAGAAGCATTGGATGAAATTCAACACCAGTTCATGATGAAATTTCTTAGAAAAATAATAATGGAGAGAAATTTCTTCAACTTGACAAAGAATATATACCGAAAAACCTATATTAAACATCCTACTTAATAGTGAGAAACTTAAAAGTTTCCCCACTAAGATCAAAAAAAGAGGCAAGGATGTCTTGCTCCCACTATTTTTTTAATATCATATGGGAAATTCTAGCTAATTCAATAAGTCAAGAAAAGGAAATAACAGATACCCTATTTGGAAAGTAAAAAATAAAACTATCTTCATTCAACAATGACATGATTCACAATGTAGAAATGAGTCAGTGAAAAAAAAAGGGGGAGGGGTAAGTGCCTGTAATCCTAATGACTCAGGAGGCTAAGGCAGGAGGATCACAAGTTCAAGGCCAGCATCAGCAACTAAATGAGGTCCTAAGCAACTTGGTGAGACCCTATCTCAAAATACAAAAATATGTAGCCTTCCTACATACCAGCAATGCACAAGGGGAATTTAAACTCTAGCATAATTTGTTAAGTATAAATCTAACAAAATGTATACAAGATCTCTATGACAAAAACCACAAAATTCTGATGAAAGCTATCAAAAAACAAAATAAATAGATATTCCATGTTCATGGATAGCAAGATTCAGTATTGTCAAGGTATCAGTTCTTCTGAATTTAAACTATAAATCCAACAAACTCTCAATTAAAACCCTAGCAAATCAGATAATGGATGTCACCAACCTGATTCTAAAATCTATAGGAAGAGGCAAAAACGTCAAAATAGCCAACACAACATTGAAGGAGAACAAATTTAGAGGACTGACTGATGCTATCTGATCTTGAAACTTACTGTAAAGTTATAGCAATGGAGACATATGGCATTGGTAATAGAACAGATAAATCAGTAGAATAGTGAATTAACAGATTAATCACAGAATAGTGAACCTATAAATAGAGCCACATAAATATAGTCAACTGATTTTTTACAAAGGAGCAAAGCAATACAATCAGGCAAATACCGTCATTCAACAAACAGCAATGGAACAACTGGATATCCACATGCAAAAAAACGAAATGAATCTAGTAACACACTTTCCACCTTCCACAAAAATTAACTCAAAATGGATCACATACTTTAACAGAAACACAAAAGTACAAACCTTCTAGAAGGAAAAATACAAGTCTTAGTCCATTTGCTGTTGCTTTCACAATACCATAGCTACATTACAAAGGAAAGAGTGTACTTGTGGCTCATGGTTCTGGTCAAAGAGTCACATCTAATGGTGGCCCTCTTGATGGCAGAGTCCAGGGGCAGTGCAGATACCACATGGCAAGAGCCAGGGAGCACATGAGAGACCTACAAACTGACTTTCAGAGAAGATGCACTCCTGAGTTTACCCAAAAGTCTATTAATCCATTCATCACATAAATGGGTCGACCCATTCATGGTGACAGAGTCCTAATCACTTCTAAAATGTCACACCTGACTACGCCTCTGAATATCTCATAAGGGGGATTAAATTTCAAAATGAGTTTCACAGGAGACAACATATTCTAAACCATAGTAATAAAAGAAATCTAGGTGACTTGGTATGATGAAAACTTTTTACATATAATACCAAAGGCACAATCCATGAAAGAAATAGTTATCAACTGGACTTCATTAAAATTAAACACTCTCCTGGGCTGGGGATATAGCTCAGTTGGTAGAGTGCTTGCCTTGCAAGCACAAGGCCCTGGGTTCAATCCCCAGCATTGCAAAAAAACAAACAAAAAAAAATTGAACACTCTCCTTTGTGGACAACATTGTCAAGAGAATGAAAAGACATGCTGCAAACTGTAGAAGATATTTATAAAAGACATATCTGATAAATAACTGTTAACCAAAATACACAAGGAACACCTAAAATTCAACAATGAGAAGATAAACAACCTAACTAAAGACACCTCACCGAAGAATATATTCAGACAACAAACGAGCCTATGAAAAAATGTTCAATATCATTAAATCATTAGGGAATTGCAATGAAATTCAATGAAAATGATATTCCACAACAGAGCTATTAGAATGGCCAAAATCCAAGACACTAACACCATCAAATGCTGGCAAGGGATGTGAACAACAGAAACTCTGATGTACTGATGATGAGAATGCTAAATGGTGCAGCCTGTTTGAAAGACAGTTTGGCAGTTTCTTAAAAGCTAAACACATTCTTACCATATGATATAGCAATCATGTTCCTTGGTATTTACCCAAATGTGCTGAAAACTTACATCCACATATAAATCTTCACACAAATGTTTATAGCAGCTTTATTCATAATTGACAAAATTTGGAAGCACCCAAGATGTCTTTCAGTAGGTGAATGAATAAATAAACCATGGTACATCAAACAATGTATGTTATTCAGCACTAAAAAAGAACCAGCTAACTTGAAAAATAATGGAGAAACCTTAAATGCACCGTACTAGATGAAAGAAGCCAAAGTAAAAAACCTACAAACTATTTGATTCCAACTATCTGACACCTGGAAAAGGAGACAGAGAAGCAATGGTTACTAAGGGGTGGTAGCAGGGAAGGATTGATGACTAAGCAGAGCACAGACGATTTTTAGGCCAGTGAAATTATAATTATTATCTGTCTGATAATTCAATAGTGAATACCTGTCTTCATACATTGTCAAAATTCAGCACACGTACAAAACAAAAGGTGAACCATCCCCTTGGGTGATGATGATGTTTCCATATAGGTTCACCAATCGTAACAAATGTACCATTCTGTTTGGGATTCTGATAGCAGGTTAATCTGTACATACAAACGGGTTAGGGGTATATAGGAAATCCTTGTATCTTCACCTTGATTTTGCTGTCGACCTAAAACTGCTCTTAAAGTCTATTTCTAAGTACTTCATGCTCCTCATAGAGTTAAAGAAGATTGTGTAGGACTGAATGTTTGACTTGGCTCCATCATCTAGAAAACAGTAAAAACAGAAATCAACCAATTCCAAGGAGGACTGGGCAGTGCTATAGCTTGAATGTGTTCGTCCCCAACAAGACTCATGCTGACACAATTCCCAATGCAAAAGTGCCCAAGAAATGGGACCTGATGGAGGTGTTTAGGTCACAAGAGCTCCACCCTCACAAATGGATTAATGTCACTATAGAAATGTTCACTCTCCCACCCTCTGTTAATGTGAGAACTCAACAGGAAGGCCCTCACCAAATACCAGATGCCTCATCAGACATCAGACATCAGACACCAGATCAGACACACCTGATCTTGTACCTCCAACCTTCAGACTGTAAGAAATGAATTTCTGTTCTTTATGCATGACCCAGTCTCTGGCATTTTGTTACAGCAGTACAAAGCAGACTAAGAGAGTGTTTTCTTTGGTTTAAAAGATTAAATCTAGAACTGAAACAGAAAAAATACGTAATTCCTACCTATGCCACCCAAACATTGTTCAAAATCATCTGTAGATTTCAATTTTAACAGTAATGGCAAACCAATGATATCAAATTATTTCTAACCTCCTATTTTCAGTAAAAGGTCTGAGAAGCAAAAAGGACAAAAGGAGATTCTAGGCTGACAAGAGTCACTAAAATCTACAAGCATAATTCACCTTTCTGACTTCTAATTCTTGTTTTGATGACTAGAGACAAAATTATTACTGTAAATATATAAAGTGAAACATGCACATGGCAGCTTGACATGTATGATTCATGAAAAAATGATCATTTAGAAATTGCTTTCTAAAAACTTTTCAAAACTTAAAAATATTTATATGCTTCCACTCAGAAATTTCTGGTTCATTCGTTTTTCCTGCTGGATCAACATACAAGGGATCTTTTTCCCGATTTCATTTTGTTCTGACCTAGTTTATCATGTTTACCAGGTAGTAACAGCACTCCTCGTCATGTTTCCTACACCCTC
Source organism: Glaucomys volans (assembly GCA_020662805.1). NCBI lineage: Eukaryota > Metazoa > Chordata > Mammalia > Rodentia > Sciuridae > Glaucomys > Glaucomys volans. The sequence continues at coordinate 98,685 of JAJEJO010002370.1, forward strand.
TATGCTGATCAAGGTGTCCCCTGCTGCTGACCCATCTTTCTCTCATGTTCTATGGCTCAGCTACCCCTAAGCTCCCAGGAATCAAGCTCCCTACACCTCCTGAAGTCCACACACATGCACAAAGAGTTCAGTTCTATTTGGATTCTTAGTGAGAGCATCTTTTCCCTCTGTTTATTCTTTCTAGGAAACTTGTATTCCGTTTTTTCAGACATAAGGCCTTCTATAAAAGATTCTGCCTTTCCTGCCTCATGGTTTACTTTTTAAAAAATCACATAGCCAGTTCATGAATTCCCAGAAAATCAAATTACCTTCAGAGAGCATGTTGATGGTCTTGAAAATAAAGAACATTATTAAGTCCTCTCAGTCATTCTGCACACCATCATCTTAAAGGATTAAATTGCAATTTTCAGACTCATATGCTCTCTTACTCCCAAGTCACCACTAGTGCAGTTCATTATGTTTAAGTTCCATTTTATTTTTGTGACATTGTAAAATTTACTAAAACCTTGCTAACGCTCGATTGCTTCATGTCAGTGAGTCTCCAGGATGTGCACACTGCAATGAAGGCATACCAAGGAGATCGAAGATGCATTCTTCACCATCACAGATTTGTAAAGCAGTTACACAAATAAAATTATTACAACCGAGATAATAATATCCCATCAAACTGGCAGAAATCTATAATTCATTAATGTCTCTTTTCCAATTTATTTCTTATAACCACCTTGTGATCTAAGACAGACATTCATTTTCCTTTTTTACAATATGAAAACTGAGAAAGAGTAACCATTCCAAAGTCTCATGACAAAAACATGCCCTAGAAAAAGGTAAGAACCCCAGATCATCCACCAACTGTTACAGTGCTCTTGAACAACAAAGGAAAATAATGTTTACTATATTAACTGCACATATGTACATGAGTGAAGATGAAATAATGATGAGGGTATTAATTAGGGCTGCTTAGCAATGATGCAAGAAGGCTACTGGAACAAGAACCTGGAAGCTAATGGATACTAATGAGCCAATCTATAGAATCTAAACCAGAAAAGCAGCCAAGAATGCACTGAATATAGTGTGAGCAAAGAATCTGATAAACATGCAGGTAAAACTAAATGGGTATTGATAAGTTTGTTTTCTACACCAAGCTAGTATTTTAAATTTGACTCTTTTTAACCCTTTCCAGAGGGTAAATTTGAGAGAAACAAACATACCTTTAAAAGTTGGCTGTAGACAGAATCTAAAATCACAACATGAATTACTATGATTCCTTTTTCCATAATTTTTAAACTAACAATTATGTCTGTGGTACCAGAATATAATGTCTACACTCAACTCTTGAAGAAATCAATTTTAACATCATTAGAGTTGACTGAATGTAGAGGTTTTATGGAAAAAGTCACCAAAGGAAAGTTTTGATCTGCCTCCCAACACACACCAGCAATGATGACAATGTAGCAGAAAATTTTTCATCTAAGCAGTCTAACATGGACATGGCAGAATCTTCAGTAAAATTAGTTTAGTAAGGTTATTATTATGGAAACATTTTAATAATGAAGATATTCTGCATTGACTCATAGTCCATACTGAGATTATATTCTACACTGAGATTATTGATTGAATCCTAATAGCTTGGTGCACCAACTTAGAAATAACCCACTCTGTTTTAAAATAAATTGTGGGATTTTTATTCATTGAAATTCTGAGTGATTCTAGATAAGGATTTCTTTTCTTTCTTTTTTTTTTTTTTTTTTTTTAGATAGAGTTTGGCCATGTTGTCCAGCCTGGACTCAAACTTAGAATCTTCCAGTCTCAACTTTACGAGATACAGATTTGTTAACGCGGAATATGTTCACAATATACTGATAAAATGCCCACTCAAGTTAGAAGTTAAGAAACTATAAATGAGGTAGTCTTTTAAGATACTATATATTTTAAGCACTTGTAGTTACACTGAGCACTGAAAGAGCAGACCCTTGAATTAGACCAGACATAGAAGTCATTCAATAAGTTTCCACCCACAAATGTATTCAGACAAAACTTAAAATCAAAGTAGAAATCAAAATGGCAAAAATTCAAGAATTTCTCTTCCATGAAAATTTCTTCATCTCCATGTTAAATCCAGCACTGATACCAAACAGATAAGTCAGTAAAATCTATGGATGCACAGAGTTTTAAAATGCTACAGTTTAAAAAAAAAAAAACATATATATCATTTGTTTGTTTGTTTTTGTACCAGGGATTGAACTCAGGGGCACTTAACCACTGAACCACAACCCCAGTCCATATACATCATCTTTTAATCCACTGTCTGGTTTGTAAACTATATTTGACTCCAAAGGCTGCCATTTTACTTCTCTCCCACCTCCTCCAACCACATCCAGACCCAGCCACAGTGGACAAAAATCAAGTGTAACTTAGAGCAAGGTAATCACATTTAACTTACAGCAACATAACTTACAGGATAAAGATTGAAAGTGGGGGCTAAAAAGATGTTTGTATTATCAGTGGAATTCTTTTATCCTGATTTTTTCAAAGCATATGGTCCACTAAATAAACAAAACCAAAACACTTACCTCATCCACATTTTCAAAGGCATTGATGATGTCATAAGGTAAACAAGACAGCAGATCAATCACAAACCAAGTTTTCAGATAGTTCATCCTTATGAGCTTAGGGTCAGAAATGACCTCGCCACCGGGTCCCACAAAAGTTGTGTGAAAATTTAATACTATATCAACCAGAAAAATAACGTCCACCACACTGTCCAACACCAGCCAGGCTATGTTGTTCTGCTTCGTTTTGAAAGAAACATTGTAAGGAACCATAATGGCGGTGTAGAAGGTAAGAATTAAAATCACCCAGTCCCACGTAGTTTTAAAAGCACAATAGTGTAAAATAATGTGTGGTGGCGTCTTTGGCGCTTCTTGTTTATACTGAGGAAGGATGTCTGATCCCAGCTGAAGGACCTAAAAAAGAGAAAATGTATATGTGAATGAATTGGATATCTCCACCCAGTGAATTCTGAATTCAAACATACTGACAATCAAATCACCACCTATTTGTCACCCTCTGGATGTTAAGGACAGTCATGCTCCATAGTTTCATCTCCCTCTTCTGAGTTGTCCTAAAGTTTGTTCAATGGAAGTCACTCCAAGTCCAACCTCTCTACAAAAGTGGATCTGTCTCCTGTTCCATCTGCCTTACTCTCCAGTAGCCAAGACTGACCCCCAACACTGCTGGATTACACTCCTGGGAGAGCCGCCTGCACACCCACTCTGCAAGCCCACCTAGAATTGTGTGGCTCTCAGTGACTGTCCAACAGCTATTTGTGTGACTCACTATTATCCATTCTTCACACATACTTAGCACCCGAGGAAATACATGTTCAGTTCTGATGACCTCACTGAACCCCAGGGCAATGCTGGCAATCTTGCTATTGAGTGACACTCAGCAAGGGCCCTGAGGACTAGCACAGTGGTATAACAGGTTGTGTTGTACCCTGTTTTCTCCCTTTTTCTCCCTTAAACCAGCACTTGAAAAGTATTGTCTCTATAGTCAGATGCAAGCTCTTTCTAGGGAAAAAAAAATGCTAAATACCCAGGTTTGCTCCTTCATACCTTTTTAACAAATGGAAAAATTTTAGTGCAAGGTTATGTGAATCTGATTAAAGAAAGAGACAAAGAGGAAAAACTGACGACAGAGCAAGATTACAGGTTTGGGCATCCCTGGTCAAGGCTAACAAATATAGGACTTAGCATTACCTTCCTGAACCTGGAACATGGAAATTGCAAAAAAGAGTTGAAGGCAGATCAAAAACCTTTGCTCCGTGCCATCAGTGAAGCTAAGGACAGTGTATGTGTTAAAGAGTTTGGTAAGAGGGAATTTGCTAAATGTTTCCAACAGACTTTGTCCATCTTATGCAACCAATTATTCAGCATCTCTAGAACTAATGAAAACCAAGAGGTATTGAGTCCAAAAGTTCAAAGCATAAAATCATAAATGCATTAAAATTTAAATATAGGAAGAGATATAAACAAAAATACTCATTAGCATGTAACTCTATGGGTTACACACCACGAAGCTAAACAAGTGCACAGGCATCTTTTGAAACTTGGGAGAGTGCCCTAGTTTCTCTCAGACATAGAACTTACATAACTGAGAGCTGTATAACATCCATTCTTCTTATTTTCAATATGAAAAACACCAGTGGTTTTCTCTTCAGTTGTGCATAATAATTGTTATTTTGTGAGATTAGAAGAACTATTTTTAAGGATGGTTTATGTTTTTACCTACATTTTCAGTGCCCCAGGCCTATTTTTCTCATAAGATTTTAAATTACTCTGCAGCAAATTACCCTCCCAAAAATGGAAGCCTCATGTTGGGATGGACTATTATATATAAAGAATCAAACATAATCATGGCCTCTCTTTTACCTTTCAAATACCGATCTTTCAGCTCCAATTTCATTGGGTGAAACATGAAAATTTTCTTCATAGTCAATATTAGTATTTTACCATCTGTATCTACACAGACTATAGACTGAGCACGAAGAAATTAGAGATGGGAAATAAGAACAAACTCAGCACCAGAGGACATAACCACCTCCTTGGACCCTAGGCCTTCTTGCCTTCTTGGATTCCATCCTTCCATTAAAAAATAAATAAAAATTATATTTTATAACTATAGTAGTTTACACTAATACCCTACACTCAACTTTTTACATAAATGTTCATTTTTTTCTTCTGTCCTTAATAGAAATTAAAGTATTTTGTGAGTTTCTAACACATACACTAAGGACAATGTATGTGTTAAAGAGTTTGGTAAGAGGTAATTTGTTAAATGTTCCCAACAGACTTTGTCCATCTTATGCAACCAATTCTTCAGTCTAGACACTGTGTTATGAGCTCTAGACATTGTGCCTACCATGTAAGTAAGGGCCTGGAGATGTATAAACCCTCTCCTTTGGAGACAGAAGGGTTTTATTCCCAGTTCAGTGTGTCTTAAGTCTGGCTACACACCAGAATCATGTAAGGATGTTTCAGGAAGTGTGGCGTGGATTTATACCTACAGCCCACCCCAAAGAAGGATCCAATTTGGTCTTGTGCAGGTTCTCTGAGAATGTATATTTTCAAGACCTTTCCAGGTCATGACAAGGTACAGGTCAAGGTAAAATCTTCTGTGTTCCTTTAGACATTCCTGACCCAGTCCTTCAGGCAGTGACTAGCACACGTAAAATGCTCCCCAAATGCTAGAGGGAGAGAAGGATGGGGAAGACTAAGAGGAGGAGGAAGGGGCTCAGGAGATGGAGGAGGACAACAACAACAACAAAAAGGAACACAAGTATTTGGCCTTGATTGTCCTTATGTGCAAATCACTACTTTAACCTCAGCTGTGTCTCCAGGCTCTTCTGCAGAGCAGTGAGTAACAACTCTTCCTCCTCATTGTTACTTCACTGGCACTTTGAGAAGCAATAAACCCTAGGTGGAAGGAGGATGAAATCACATTTCCTGGCATATTTCAATACCAACACACATACATTCTTCCTCTTTTCCTGACTCTTTTGAGAGTCAGGCTCTATCAAGGCAAGGGTGAGGTGCCATTCACCCCAGGCAGCACACAAGTGAACCAGGGGAAGGCAGTCAGCAGGATGTCATGCATGTGGGAAATCAAATAACTGCTTACATAGAGTCTAGAATCTATGAAACTCTGAACTTCAGAGATCAGGTGGAATTGAGATCAGATTTACTTGTCTTGGGAAAAGGAGAAAAGCCTGAAATTCCAGGGCAAAACCAGACACTTGACAATATGAGTCTTTGAGTCTAATTGGAAAAGCAGCATTCCTGTCCTTCGTTGGTGTTTCTTCAGGGTCTGGCTTGGGAACTCTAGCAGCACATATGGTGGACCACAGACTAAATCGCTATTGAAAACCTTGTTATTTCTGTGTGTTCTCTGAACTCAAGCCCAAAACCTGACAAAAAGCAATTTTGTAACAGAACTAGGCTTATGAATTAGGGATGACCAATTGAAAATACTAATAATCAAAAGGCAAAAACAAAAATAAAATCAGATGGGAAGAAAGAGGAATCAAAGTTTCTCAAAAGTAAAAATAAAAATGATGAGATCTCAAGGGAAAGAAAATTTCCACTCATGCTATGTTCTTTAAAATAATCCCCCAACTCTTATTCTTGTTGTGCTGTGTAACAGAGAAAAGAAAATCTTTGAATAAAGTGTAGAATTGGAACTTGGGCTGAAACCAATTTCCTGGGAGAGGAAGAGGGCTAGAGATTGAGTTCAATCACATGGCCAATGACTTATTAAGTGGACCTATGCAATGAAGCTCCAATAAAAACTCTGGATATAAAAGGTCAGTGCATCTTTTTGGTTGGTGAACACATTGATGTGCCAGGAAAGTGACACACCTTTCTCTATAAGAGGGCATGTAAGCTCTGCATTTAAGGTTCTCCCTGACCTTGTGTATGTCCTTTATAATAAAATCATAACATTGAATAGGCAAACACAATCCTCCTCCTCAGTCTAATTTCTAGAAAAAAAAAAGTGGACAACTCAAGACAGAAGAGGAGGTAGCTTCAAAACCAAGCAGTACTTAAGAACAGGCACTTTTAAAAAGGAAGTTGGATATAATTTAAATCTTAGACTAACTGCATATCACCATTTTAAATATTATGAATGTTAGTTAACATTTAGTTATGTTATGTCTTACTTTAGTTTTAAAATACTTATCTTTACCTCAAAGTATTAAACTTACCCCAAGCTAACAAAGTTATTTAGAGCAGAAAACTAAAATGAGTCTCTTGGTTAGCTATGGGCTAACAAAAACTGCACAGCTTTCCAAATTCAGGGAACATATTTTACTTTCAAACCCTCTACAAACCACATTTCATATTAACGACTAGACGGGAGAGTTGTCCTGGAGTGCTTCAGCTCAGTTTCTCTGGCAGGGTAAATGGATAAGCATGCATTTAACTTTATCTTTTACCTTAGAATATTTTCTGAGCGCCTGCTATGTGCTCAGCATAGCTTAGGTAGAGTAATTGGAATCTTGGCATCTTTCATGCCAGTAAAATAAATGATAATTACAGAAGACATGTGACAAGAAAGCTGTTAGCTGCCTGGGAATCCTACCCTCATCCCTCTTCTCTCTGGTCTTCACACACTGTCTCAGGGTGACACTTTCTCATCCTGTGACTTTAAATCCATGTCTATGTGGAGGACAGCAGGGTCTACAACTCGAACCCAAATATCCCTCCAGAGTGCCAGACCCATAAATCCCACTGCCCTTTAGGTATCTCCACTTAGATTTCCAACAGGAACTTCACACTTAATATGTCCAAAACTATACTCCTTATCATTGCTTCCAAACCTTCTCTTCCTCCTTCAGCATTTTTCATTTTATTAACCAACAGCACTATCTACACACTTGTCCTTGACTCATCCCCTTGTTTCACACTTAGTTCTACTTTATCTACAAATGTGTCAGACTGGAAATGTAGCTCAGTGGCAGAGTGCTTGCCTAGCAGGCACGGGATCCTGGGTTCAGTCCCCAGTATGAAAAGGAAAAGAATGTGTTGACTCCACGTTCTGTCTGCAATCTGCCCACTTCTGCTACCACTACCTTGCTTAGGGCCATGGTCATCTAGTTAATTTACTCCTAGGACTTTACTGCTAGAACTGCTTTCCCTACCTTCTCATTCTCCACAGAACCACAAGGTCAAGCAAGGGTTCTTAAACACTTTCATGCCTTGGATTCCTTAGTTAATCCAGTAAAAGCTATGAATGTTCTTAAAATAATACTTAGAATGCTTTTAAATTAACACAATAAAAACATAGGATTACAAAAGTAAACAGTTGGGACCAATCTCCTTTTAAGAAATTTTTCTGAGGCACAAATGAAATTGTGTCATTTTCCAGGCATGAGACACCAATGGCCATCATCTCACTGTATGCCACCCTAACCCTCCCTTCCCTACCTGAGTTCGACCACTGAAGTCCTACTCAAAGCCCTCATTCTTCCTTGGCTCATGCTGACCTCCCTTCTCTACCTGCCTAGCACATACACTCTTCCTTCACTATTCACTCAGCCCAGGTGTCAGCTCACTCAGGTAGTTCCCCTGGAGTCCCAAACCTGGACCAATGCTACCACATGCACTCCCACCACACCCCATCATGGGCTTTTTACATTGTTATCAGTCTCCTCTGCTTCCTCTTCCACTCTTTGATAACTGGACCCACATCTTCTTTATCTTTACATCCTTTTCAGAGAACCACATCCAGAGCAAATCCTCAATAGGCATTTGACATCATTGGTGGGATAAAGGGATCCTTATCCCATTTGCTCAAAAGAAACCTCACACTCTACCGGCATCAATCACTGAGATATACTGAACTACATTCCCATTTCAAAACAAGAGAACAAAAAGAAATATTGGGGATTTCTACACTTGTACAAGGGAAGAATTAATTACCAGAGAAGTATTTGTGATATAACAACCAGAAATAGTTCTACTGAGTCATGTGGGGGAAGACAAGACAATGCACCAACCCTACCATCTTCAGAAGCCAAATCCGTCTCACACTTACTTCAGCTAGTCTTGAATGCTTGTGGACCACCTCTGTTTTATTCATTGGCGTAAGCTGCTGCAAAACACTTCGGCTATTTGTCAAAGCCCGGGTCAATCGGGCAAATTTTGTCCAACCTTAAAAAATAAGGGGAAAAAATGTCAGTTTTTCATGCATACTAAATAACAAAGCCAACGCTCTTGGTAACATTCAAAGGATCTCACAGCCATGTAACACCAGAACAAATGAAAAATATCAATACAAAGCATTTAATTTTGACACACAGACACCAATCAACTTACATCTGAAGTGTGCCTACAAAGTAATGAGCAACTTGCATGTGTGGCTTTCATGTTTTGCTCACATCTATCATGTATCCAAGGCAGCTGTTCACAAAATTTCATGCTCCCACTTTCATTGTATGGATTTGTTGCGGGAAAAATCACTGCCTATTTCCAGTTCTCAGCATTTCCCAGTCCTCCCTGCATCTAGGAACGAGGTCCATATTCCAAATTCTCACCAATGGAATCTAAGCAGAAGTGACATGTGTCACATCCATATCACAACTTAAGAAGCAAGTGCACACTATCTCCTCCTTATGCCAACTGCATGCAAATGACAAGGCCCTAGGGGATGGCAAAGTCACTGAATCACTGCATGGAAGAATGCCATATGCCAGCCAGGATCACTTGGCTTGGACAGATACAAAGAAGAAAAATATTTCTTTTGTGTCAAGTCAACATGTTTTTTCTTTTATTAGCAATAATGCACTATTATTGCTCTTTTTTAGCAGCTAGTAGTACCCTAATAAAAATAGTCCTATAGTGTATTTGTGTGCACATATACACAGGTAAGAGGAAAAAGACCAATATTAACAAATTTCACATATTATGCTTCATATTGCATACTTCCATTGTCCTTATAACAGCAAAATGTTATTTCTCTCTTAAGAACTGCAGTGATATCTAAAAATTATGTTTGAAATGCATAGAATTCTAATAATGTTTTTGGAAAGAGCAGCAGCTTCTGGGAGAAAGGAATGTGAATTTAATGGGAAAGAAATTTCTTCTGGGGCCTCAAATTGCCATTATTAAAATCATTAATTTCAAGGAATGTCAATGAGATGCAAACAAACAGAATAAAACCAACCATATTCTGAAGCTACCTCAACTATTCTTTCTCTGACATCTCAAAAGCTCTTGTCTACTAAAGATTTCATTAAAACTATTTGATAACTTTTGTGGTATTACCTATAGATGGGAAATTTGCCAAACAACTTAAAAATGAAAAACTCCTACTGGTCCAAAGGAAAAATTTTAAAGGCATTATGAAATTTCAGACAATGTGATAAAAGGTGAAGAAAGAAATCTGGGTGTACATCAGCCTAAGGTCACATTATACATTACTGCTATCCTTCAGGACAATTCTGATTTCATTTCCACTTTTAATTGCTCCCACCAATTCAGTTCCTTCTATGTATTTAATAATTAGGTTAGGGAAAAAATAAACTCATCAGTGATAGAAGGTCCTTCTTTCTTCTTTACTGATGGACCTCATCCTAGTGACTAGAATTTTAAAAAATGTTAAGTTTCAGGAATTAAATACAGACCTCAGTTTCACCCCGTACAATGTACTGGAGACACAAAGAGGGATCAGAGATGCCACCAGGCTCTCTAAAAACTCAGTATCCATATAAAAAAAAATGTAATCTCTGTCACCAACCTAGAATTTTCTTCTCTGTGTCAGACCTATGTGTCTATTTGCCATTGGCTGCCTCTTACTAAGATGCTCTACAGACGTCTGACATTCAACATGTTCAAAATTCATCTCATCACCATCTTCTCCCCCAACCCCAACCCGGCATCATTCATGCATTCCTGATCTTGATCAATTGCCTCATGATATTTCAAACTGCACAAATCAGAAACTTGAAATTCACTATCCTCTTTTCACTATTTTCTACCCACACACGCAAGTATGCGCGCACACACAAGCCCATACACCCAATCTCTTCTAAGCCTATAGATTATAATTTGTTCATAAATATCTCTCAGATTGAATCTATTCCCTCTATCTTTATTATGTCACACAATATATCATCTTTTACCTGAATTAGGTGGAAGCATCCTAAGGACCACATCCAAATTGCTGATAAAGTTCTTTCTAAAGCATTAACCTGACCATTCACCTCTCCTGTTTCAACCCTTTAACAGTAGCCTGAGGTTCCTGAGATAACACTGAATAGCCATGGCATATGGATCATTTAGTTTCTGATCCCAAAGATTTGCACCATGTCCATCTCCTGACACTTTCTCATATTATATTCAAGCCTTGCTAAAACAATAGCCTATTAAGTGAACATAGATTTAAAATAAAATTAAATCTACTAGAAATTCTTTGTATATGTTATCATGTCCCCTGTTTCCATGTTTTTACAAGGTATAACCAGTCTACCTGCCCAGAATGTCTTTTCCCTTCCCCATCTGTTTGGCTACTCCTTACTAGGACCTTCAGATCAGTTAAAGGATTACTTCTTTCTGGAAGCTTCTTCAATCCATCCGTAAGTGAGATGCGCCCTCCTCTGTACATTTGAGGACACAGCAAAAGGACAGTCAGCATAGGTAACGAATGATTGGGTCCGGAAGATGGGGGCTGATTCAAAGGAAATAAAATGCTAATACCTCCAGAGCACTTCCCCCTCCTCCAACTTGTTGCCAATGTCACCTGTCTCCAGGGAACTGTTCCTCCCAACAAGGAGTTGTTAAGAGTACCCCCTGTGTTACTCCTTCCTGCCTTTCTGGGCAGCTCTTCTCCAAGCTTTTGGTCACTGGTCACAGAGGCAAAATAAGAAGAGGAGGGTACATGAAAAGAAAAGGAACCTAAAATGTGTAAAAGGGGGAGGACACCCCCACTCCCTCAGATACCAGCTCTGGCTCCCCTTCTCCCTCAGGGGAAGTCTGTCTCTCTTTTATCCTTTAAATAAAACTTCTTTTCTGTGCTTGCCTCAGCATTTCTTCAACACCAGAGGAATGGGGACCCAGAATCTGATTCCCATCACTGGTATCATCTCTGGTCTCACATTCATGCCATACTTTACATATCAGACATGCCACTAACAACACTGATGCAGGTGTTGATTAACACAGTCCCTTTTGCTAAACTACTGTTCATCTCTCCATACTCAGCACTTGATACAGAGCCTACCATAAAATAGGGCATAAACAAGTAAATAAATAATTGATTAATTAGATTTTTAGAATTAATTAAATTCTTGTAACATTACAAATCAGATTTAAAAATAAACATCATTTTGCTGTATTATCATAGGGTTTTGGTTTGGTTTTGCTGTGTTGGCTAAAAGTGGCAAGGGTATCCTCAGGTGGCAGTAATTACATTAACCATGTACATATTAAAGAATTACCCGATGATAATTTCCCTGTCTTACATCAGTTGACTATTATAATTATATAGACTATTTCTAAAACATTCCAAGACAATTTGAAGATTCACATTTCTAAGATAGGTAACGTTGTACCCTTTGCACATCTGAGCTGGATTGAAGAAGAAAACCATATTTATTCCATGCATACAACAAAGTTTATCTAAAAAACATTCTGAAAATAAAAGAAGACATTAAAGGAATAAATTCAATGACATAAGGAATAATACAAATTATTAAATGGTATGTATTTTATCATTTTACAGTACCATTCAGGGAGGTACATGTGTGAAGAAGGAGAAACACGTCAATAGAATCTTATCATTATCCTTTGATTGTCTATTTCTAAACAAAGAACAGCACTTCCTCATCTGAACACCCCCAAAAGCTTGTTCAAATATGTCTGTGCATATATAACTTGATCAAAATAATATGTAATAGGTAATAGGTAATAATCAGAAGTAATGTGATCAAGGAATATGCCATCCCTTTACCTTATTTTATTTTCCTAAAGAAAAAAAATTTGAAGCAGTGAAAATAAAACAGGTGTATTTTTTTTCTCCAAAGACAAAAATAGGCCTACCATTGACTAATAATAGAAAGAAACCCAAAGAAAAAATGCAACATTAATTCATCATTCTAAAAGTGTTTTCAATCAGTTTACCCTGATTGAAGGTTGGTCTCACTTTAGACTGACCCTAAACATAGAATAAAAGAGAATTTACTAAGCAACATACTTTTCATATTCTTTCTATCCCTGATTATCTAGAATAGTGAGTGGCACATTATGGGCATTAAGTTTTTGTTGAATGAATGAATAAAGAAATGAGTAAAAAAGCTAAATAGGAATTGACACAGTATCTGCATTTTATGTCATTAAATTAAAATGGAAAGAAAATATGCTCAACTTTTAGCAGTTGAGCTAGGTTGTTAATAACCTAAGGAAGAGCTTTGGATTGGGGAAGGTGGCAGGAGTTTAGAAGTGGAGGCTGTGGGTGGGGCAGGGGATGCTGGAAGTCCTGACAACTGGTTCTCCCTTCAGAAAGAAAATTGAGGACCTACTAGCAGAAAAAGAAAGGCAATGGCAAATGGCAAACAGACTCACACATACTGGAAGATTAAGGAGGAAAGATTTGGAAAGGATTCTTTCTTCCTGAGGAAATCAAAGCCAAAAGGTAATTGTCAAAGCAAGAGATCACTTAAGAGTTTGCTATCAAAATGCTCTAGAAAATGGAGAACCAATGCAAAGCCAAGTATTGCTTCATTTCACACGAAAAGCAATGGAAACACTAGAACTTATCTCTGGTTAGGGTCTTCAGTTCTACACATAAGCAATTTTTCTCAAGACATCCATTCCATGCCTCTCTCCTTACTCCATCATATAACCAAATACTTCACTAACAGATAGATAGATAGATAGATAGATAGATAGATAGATAGATAGATAGATATATACATACATACATACATACATACACACACACACACACACACACACAGAGAAATAAAACAGAAGCCATAAGAAATACAATAGCTTTCAATCTCCCTTCTCTTCCTTCCACCTCCAGACCAAGCTGCAATGGCAGCTGGTTCTTGCCTGCACCTTGATCTCAGAGAATTATGCATTTGCTCCTTCCTGATGATACATATGTTCCCTTCATGCACACTTCAGTTGCTTCTAGATTTTCACCATTATTAATAATGCCACACTGAATTTCCTTATGCCTATCCCTTTGTCTCTTGAACACATCTGGAACTGCTATGTTAGCAGCTAAGTGAGTTCATTTGATCTCTCGCCAACTCCCATTGTACAGTCAAACTTTGAAAAAGTTGAGCAGCCACACTGTCTAGGTCAGAGAAAAAAGACGTATCAGCAGTTCTAATGTTTCCCAGAGATACATTTCCTGATCTCACCTTTATATAAACCTAACTGGTGTGACTGATTATTCAGCACAGTTTGCTGATGTTACTTAGATGTGGTCGATATGGGGTAATATGAACAGACAGCAGAATATGAAGAGCCTAATACTTGCTCTGTAAGTTGTTCATGGCATTAAGAGAACATTTGTTCTCCTAAAAGCTCAGGATGCCAACTCCTTCTTAATAAAACATTAGTTTAGCTCTATTGGGTTGCAATTAACCTCTTTGTCATGGACTGCCTAATCTTAAAAATAAAAGGAAGTCACAGAGGCAGTTAAATCAATCTACTAGACTGCAACATAAGATTCTAATCTATAAGAAAAAAGCTTAGGTAAACAATTATGCTCTTGGCCAAAGAGACTACATGGTATAATTACTCATATTTCATCTGTTGTCTCCTCTCTAAAGAAAACCATTGGCTTTCATAAGAAGGTTGCCACTTTTGCTGTTATTTTTATTCTACAAGAATTTTTTGTCTCAATTATTGGCAAGAAGATGCCATAACTATTTGGCACAGGATAGTTCACACTGTAATTATCTTGGCAGTTTGGGAGTCTGTTTGAAAATACTGTACAGTATAAATGGGCAGGGATTTGGGCCATCTATTTTAGAACACATAAGGATAATCAACAGAATGGATTTCTTGGCCGTAATTTTCTCCTTGGTATTAGTATAAATAATGTATCAGATACCATTGACTGATTAGCTGAACATTTCCAAGACTGCAATATCAGGAACAAAAGATAACAAGAGTAATTTGCCCCTTTGAATTACTATCAGTTAATTTCTTTGATTCAAAACATTACCACTCTGTAAGATTGAGTTCCCAACCTGTGTTTAGTTTTAATAGGAAGAAAAAGGAGCAGGAGATTAAGGCAGCTGTACCCCAAAAATAAGTTTTCAAAGGAAAGGATGAGGCAGTGCAGTACAACAGAGAGAACATGGGATCCAAAATCAGTCATATGCTGAATGTCAGTCTCTCCAAGAGTAAAACAGAGATGATAATACTGATTTTTAAAATTAAAGGAATGAGCAATAATGATTATAAAGTTCCTGCCATATATTAACCTCTCCATCAAAGCTGATACCTCCCCCTTCGGTGGGTTTTGCTACTTTCCATTACAGTGTATTTCAAAGATATCGTCCTCAGTTTTGCTTGGAGAAAAGAAAAAAAAGCTAAATGTACAATAAAGGGAATTCAATATTCCTATAAAGGTCATGAAAAGTAACTCTGGTGCCCAAGGCTGAGTCAAAAACAAGCCTACTGCCTTCAACTTCATCATATCAAATGATTTGCTCTAAATCCAAATCATTTGATTTTAGGGTGCTATCTTAAAGTCACATCTGCTACTTTCCAAGAGTTCCATGGTCTTCACTTGACTTGAAAAGTTGAAAAATATTATCGTACCAAGATTTCAAAACACAAATTTCCTATCATGCTAGCTTCAAAGAAAGATACGGCAGGATGATAACATAATGGTATAAATATTTCATTTCTTTTGAATTTTTCATATTAAATATACAGCTCTCATGAATAATAGAAAGTAGCTGATATACACCATTCATAGTTACATTATGCAATACTCTTCCAGTAATCTGTTACACATCTGGACAGTGTGGAGGAGTCTCGAAAATCTTTTTACAATAAGTTCTTCCTCTAAAAATTCTGGCACTGGAAAGAGATTATTTTATACTAATGTTAGTCACAATGGTATCTCATTTTTTTTCTATAAATTTTAATGTACATGTCTAATGAACCCATAGTTTGAAAATCAAATGTTCTAAAGTTGTTGGGCTTATTCATATTTCTTTAACAAAACAATACTTCATTCAGAGACTGTGCATTACAAAGTTGTCTATGATTCTGACGTGGAGATGCAGAGAGATGGAGGGATATTCATTTTAGAAGTAAATGTCAACTCTTCAATATGAGCACCCCTTCCCCCAGTCTCACTGTAAGATGCTGACAACATTCAACTTTTGTGTGTGTGTTTGTGTGTGTGTAGTTGCTGACTCCACCATTAAGGTTCAACAGGTTGAAGCAGTGAGAAATTACTGTACTTCAGTGCTTTTCTTGATCAGTTCCAACTATGTCATGAAATCACTTAAAGTAAAAGATAACAGAAAACAATATTCATTAATACAAACACAAATTATTTATGAGTGTGTGCATATATATATGTATACATATATACAAATACACATATACACATATATGTGGGGGGGCAGGGAGTGGGACTTTAAAGCTTTTTACTCAGGTTGGTTGTCATGTGTAAAGGCCACAAAAATCATTTGAAGAATATGCTGGGCCACAAATCAAATTATCAATCATTTTGTCTTTTATCTTAAAATATGTCACTTTAATGAATAGTTCACTGTCACGTGGTTTTCACAGATGTTCCTTATCAGGTTGAAACAGTTCCACTGTCTTCCTACTTTTCTGAGGGTTGTTATCATGAATTGGTTTTGGAATGCTGAGCCAGTCTTGCATAGGTAATTTCATGTGTAATTTTCATACATTGTTGTATTCAGTTTTTGTCAAGGATTCTTAGATGTATATTCATGAAAACCCCTGGATTCAATTTTTGTTGAGGAATTTTTTTACTGCAGTCATGAAAACATTTCTTATAATGTCTTTTTTTTTTTATCTTGGTATGAGGATGGTACTGGCCTCACAGAATGAGTCAGGAAAGTTCCCTCTGCTTCCATTTTCTGAGAGAGACTTGAAGACTGGCATTATTTCTTGCCTAACTGTCTACTGGAATTTACTGATGAAACTGTCCAGACAATATTTCTTTGGTTTTGGAAGATTATTCATTATTGATTGAAATTTTAATAAATAAAGGGCAATTAAGATCATCTACTTTTTCTTCAGTGAGATTTTGCAGTCTGTGTTTTTCAAGGAATTGGTCCATTGGGTGGTTCATAATAATTCTGTACTATGTTTTAAATGTCCTGGGGATGAATACTGATGGACCTTCTTTACTCTATGATATTGATAATTTGTGTCTTCTCCCTTTTTTCTTGGTTAGCCTGGCTAGAGATTTATTACTTTTAATGATCTTTATAAAAAACCCATTTTGGATTTTGGTGATTTTTCTCTGAAGTTGTCCTGTATTCTATTTCATTGATTTTTGTTCTAAGGTTTATTTCTTGTCTTCAGCTTTTTTAGTTTAAAATGCTCCCCTTTGTCTAGTTTCCTAAGATAAAAGCACTGTTTTCTACTGCATCCCACAACTCTGATACATTGTATTTCCATGTAAGTCTTAAGATTTCTTTGACCTATGGGTTATTTACAAACATGTTGCTTAATTTCTAAGTATTTGGGGATTTTCTAGATATCTTTTCTGTTACTGATTTCTAGTTTAATTCCATTGTGGTCTAAGAACATACATTTTAAGATTTTTATTCATTTAAATTTGTCAGAGGGTTTTATAACTCAGAGTGTGGTCTATCTAATGAATACTCCATGGGCAGCTGAAAAAAATATGTCTTCCCTGGCTCTTGGACAAAGCACCATGAGTTTTAAAACCAAAACACAAGCACTGATGGACTATGAGAAGTCTACTGTAGTAAAAAAAGTATTTACACTTATCCTCAATTTCCCAGGTATTCAGTCTATGTGTAAAGACAGAGGAACCAATATATAAAGGCTGAATGGATCCTAAATAGAATGTTTTATTTCATCTTCCAGGAGATGATTTAATACAAGCCACATTTTCAGAAACACTGACGTATGAACTGTTCTATGTCATACTTTGCAATTGGCACGTTACAAAATTTCTTCTTTTATAATGTGATGCTAACCAAAAACTGAGCAGATACAATATTAATATGCAAACTCATATGCAAGGAATAAATCGACATGATTTTTTTCTGTATTTATGATTACAGTTGGAAAGCTTAAAGCTTCTGTGCCACTTCTCTTTAAAGAAATTTTTAAATAGAGGCAATGTTTGCCAAATGCAAAAAGGAAAACATTTCATTTTTAGTCTGCTAAGAGATTATTAAAAATAACATAAAAACTACTGCTAAGGCTATTTGAAATTCTTCATTTACATGACACAAGTTTCTAATTTAAACATAATTGGAGAGAATAAACTGGGAATAAATTACATAGAAAAGAGGTAAGAGCACACACTGTAGGTTTCTGTAGTAGTCTCTCTGAATGTCACAGTCGGTAAGACTCTAATTGGGAGGTTTGCATTTGGCCAGCTACTCTCTTGATGACAAAATTATACTTTACATAATCTAGCAACATCTACCCAAGAGAAAAGGCAGCAACTGAATAAATAAAAACAAAGTAAACTGGAAAAGTCAACTAATAAAACTCTAATAGATTTGACAAAATTCAATCAACTTGTCCACACAGTTCTAATTGGGCTTTGGCCAAATCATCTCGAACTCTATACTCTTTCAGTTCTAAGCTCACCATGGTACAAGCGTTGAAACTCCAATTATGCTGATTCTAAATTAATGATGCCTTATTAAATTTCTTCCTTATGTCTTATCATAATTCCCCCTCTTATGTTAGTTAACCAACTATTGTTTCAACTTTGGATAGCCATGCAATTTCCATTCAAGGTGACTGAATAAAACTGACTCTGGGCAATTAATAGTGTGAATGTGAAGCAAAGAAGGGCCACGTACTAAAATTTTGTTTTCCGGTTAAACCAGTGATGTTTGCTTAAATAAGATGAAGAAGATATTTAAGGAATAGACTACTTCTTAAGTGCAGTGATTCTTTTGACTATTACCTTTTGTTGAATCATCCTCTATCGGCTGCTTGAACAACGTAATATCCTTGAACGTGCAGAGGAACAGGACTACCTTCTCGTGCTCATTTCTTATTGGTGCAATTTGCATGTAAAACCAAACAGGGGTCCCTGTAACAGAGAGAGACAGAGGGACAATAATGTGACCCAGTCAAAGCAATGCTCTCCTGCCTTCCCTCTTCCTTCAGCTTCTAGTTGCTCTGCCAGGAATTCTCACCAAAACAACAGTATGTTCAAAGCTACAAAGAACCAAAACCTTTATTTTTATGTCAACTACCAGTTGTTCAAATTTAATAAACATTTTTCAACCCAAGATGTCAAAATTCTAAAGTGAAGCATAGACTCTCACTTGGCAAACCAGGCGCATGAAGGCAGTCTCACTAGTAAGGCCAGCATCACCTTTTGGTCCAGGTCCCCAAACCACTGCCAGTCTCTTTTTGATAGTCTCCCCAAGTGTGATCATTCCTACATGCTTCTCTCCTCTTGTCACTTTGACAAGTGTTTCCAATTAACAGCAACAGCAATACCTGATGCTCTGATAAGCATTTCTCCTGGAGGAACATCTGAAATGGTGCTTCTATCCCACAGCTCTCTCATCAGTCAGATGGAGTTATGTTCCACCTACATGGCTTTGATCGCATCCCTATATCAGAGGGGACATCAACAACACTTCATGCCTGATGTATTCGGGCTCTCCCTGAAGCCTTCAAGGCAACCTTACAGGAATAAAAGATGCACTCCTAGCCTTTGAGAGTCTCAGGGGCGTTCACCAGCCTCTACTTTCTACCATCTCACTCAATCCATAAGGCTGTACACTGTCACCCTTTTCTTCAAAGAAATGGCTACAGTGGACCCAGGAGGAGGGTTTGAGCTTCACAGTCTAGGATCTGAATAAACTATGTCCTGGCATAAAGCAGATAATAAACCTATGCATAAGAAATGCCTTCAAAGGATAATGCCTCATTAAGTGATAAAGCACTGAAAGAGTGCTCTATCAGAATCAAAGACACATTTTTCATCATATTTTCACCAAACCGTAGTGCAATAAAGCCCCTCCAAATATTCTCTCTTACAGACACAAAGGTTTTTGAACAGGTTAGGATCTGAAGAATAAAATGTGCAGCTACTAACAGTCTGCAGGTGAGAGTAGATAGCCTTAGCAACTCCAAGTGAAAACTGATTAGGAAGCGTCTTCACACTCATGTCCAAAAAAAATCAAAAAAAAAAAAAAAAGTCACCCAATGCCACTGTAGAGGGGAACTTGCCATTTAGACAAGATGAAGTGTCCCAACTACCAGAAGTCAGAGAATGAGGGAGAGGAGGTTTCCATGGGAATACTCAGTTCTGGCAATCACATCTTTTGTAACCCCAGCAGGGCTATGGAAGGACATGGCCCTTCCCAAAATAATTGCAGGATGAGACAGGGACCTTGAAAACAATCACATCGTCCCCCGCAGAGGCTTGTTCTTTGTCTTTCTGTTTCTTATTTTACACAGCATGTCTAAGAGCTGTGAGTGATGTGAACAGTTTTACAAATAAGCAGACCTAGACATCAGTGTACACATGGCCTGTGCTGTTCCAACACAGTGAGCTTGAGGCAGAGGGTCATAAACAAAGAGAAAAGGGCATAAAAATAAGTCGTTTTCCTTGGTCTGTTAAAAATCTGAACAGAAAGAGATGGTGTAACATTTCATGCCTTCCTATGAAAACAGCAACTTCTCAAATTCTAGCAGAGACAGGGCTGTCTTAGAAGCTGCTTTCAGATATCAAGGTAGGTTTTTGTTGTTGTTGTTGTTTTTTTTCCAACTTTGTTAGCCAGACTTCCCCAAGTAGGCTGAATACCTGCCAAGCAACTGGTGAAATATCCTTTACATTCTGGATTTGAGGTTTCAGGGGTGTGGGGGCCAGTGGACACTCAGGGCAGGGTTTTGGTAGTGGTTACTCAGACTAATTCTGGCTGCCACAGTTCTGCTTTTGTGTACACAGAGGGCCATTTGAAATCATTACCCCAGAGCTATCAACAGCCCCATAGTATCAACAGCCACCTGCTAATCAGAGCACTGGACCTAAAGAAAAGAGGCTACAAACTGAAATGTCAATCATGAGACGTTAAATCAGGTTCCTCTATTCCCCTTTTGCAAAATGGTGTTTAACCTAATTATATAATGGAAGTGTTGAGAGGACTTGGTATTCCAACATTCCCAAAACAGTTTCTACAGACATGAGAATTTCTCTATTTAATGTTTTTAGAAGTCACAAGAATACACTTTTTTCAGTCACGGTCAAAAGCTTTCAGCTAACCATTTACAAGGGTTTTTTTTAAGCTGCTTTTAAAGAGTGGAACTCCATAATAATATGTAGATGATGCCTATCCTTCTTAAGAAAGCAAAAAACCAAAGTAAAACTCAATGCAGATGGTATTTAAAAAAAAGACAAGAGTTTGAATCCATGGTGCTGTGAGTTCCACCTCCCACTGACTATATGCAAATATATATACATATATACATATGTACACACACACACACACACACACAGTCATCTGAAAAGAATCAGATAGGCCTGAACTAGGTCAGACAATAATTCAAATTCATTAACATCAGGTAAAATATCTAAACCACCCTGAAAAGAGACTTTGGAACTATGAACATTAAGCTATCACTAATGTGATTTAAAGTAAATAAACAAAACAGCAATTTTACTAAAGTATCTTTGAGAAACTCAGAAACTCCAGACGTGGTTTTAATGTTAGAAGATCAGGCAAAGATTTGTTTGTTCTGTTTTAAATGTCAGCATGCATAACCTTAGTACTATGGAGTGTTCTTGACTTTGTGTTCTTTGCTAAACTTGGGACACATATCTAAGTCATTCAAAGGCTAACAAACCATTTCATGAGAAATGAAAGGGGTTTTGGTATACAGTTCTCGAATGAATTAACAATGTGTATTTGGAACTGATGAAAAAGACCCAGAAAGCACACAGAGACAGCCTTTGCTCTTATAGAGCAAAGAGCAGATCATTTGGAATGGATTGCTTTCTAAGTGATAAGCCAGATGGCATTTGACTGTGACTTCAAACAGATATATCCCTTTGGCCTTGATTCTAAAGATGAAGTGACGTTTCATTTCAAGAAAGAAGGACAATTTGAGAAAGCAGCAAAAAGAGATAAAAGTAAGTGACCATATAAAGAAATCACATTAGAAAGGGGACTTGATGGTTGAGCAAACTCATTGTTTTTTCCTTTGGTTGGTTTTTTCCTCCAAACTTAATACAGAGAGTCTATAGTATGAGGCCTTCTGGGATCACATACTAGACAGTTAACTACACACAAATCTCATTATTTTCAGTTACTGTCACATAATTATGCAATGTTTATCTTATGTATTTATTATAAAATAGTTTACTGGCTGACACATATCCAAAAACGTCAAATTTAGAGATAACCTTCAGACTGGCAAAAAATATTTATGAGCCATCATTTGATAAGGGGTTAATATTCAAAACATATAAGAAACTCAAATAACTGTATAGAAAGTAAACAAATAACCTCCATTTAAAAATGAATGAAGGACCTAAATAAAAATTTCTCAAAAGAAGACATAACAAATGGCCAATAGGTACATGAAAAAAAAAAATACTCAACATTACAATCGTTAGGAAAATGCAAATCAAAACCACAATAGATATCATCATCCCACCTATCAGAATGATTATTATCAAAAAGACAAAAGGTAAATTTTAGCAAGGCTATGGAGAAAGGGAAACACACACAGTTGTTGTGAATGTAAATTAGCATAGCCATTGTGGAAAACTGTAGAGGTCCCTAAAAAAATAAAAATGAAAACAGAACTACCATACCATGTAGCAGTTCCATTTCTGGATATTAACCCAAAAGATTTGAAATCAGGGTATCAAAGAGAATTCTGCCTTCTCAGGTACATGGATGCACAATTCATAGTAGCCACTTACAGAACCAACCTAAATGTTCATCGACAGAGGAACTGATAAAGAAAATGCAGTACACATACACAATGGAATACAAGTCAGCCTTTAAAAGAAAGAAAGTTTGCTATTTGCAACAACGTAGGATAAGTGAAATAAACCAGGCACAGAAAGACAATACCACATGTTCTCCTTTTTAAGTGGAATTTAATTAAAACAATCAAACTCGTAGAAGCAGAAAGGAGAACAGTGAATGTCCAGCAGGTAAGTAACGAATAGAGTATGGATACTCTGGACAAAGGGATGATTTACTTCCTGGATGGAATGGAGTGAGAGGCTGAGGGTTGGGGAATGAGGAAAGGATGGCCAACAGGTACTAAGCCTCAGTTAACAAGAGAAACGTCTGTGGGTGAGATCTATTACACAGCACAGTTAATAAATACAGTTAATAAAGGCACACTTCAAAATCACCAAAAGGGTAAATTTCAAATATTCTCACCACAAAAAAGTAAGTATTTTGAGGTGATTGATATACTAATAAGATAAATTTAAATATTTTACATTGGAATTACAAATCATGACATCACTTTGTACTCCATAAATATGTACAAATAATTCCATTTATAGCAAAATTTTTAAAAATAAAATAAAATGCACTCTATTTTCTTCCATTCTTTAAAATGTTGCTTTCCACTGGCAGAATCATTTATAAATTTTTTATCTAATTTCACCAGTAAATTGCTCCCCTACCAAAAGAAGAAGGAATAAAAGTTTACATTCTCTCTACATTGTAGCTTAACTACAATTTACCATACTATAACATTAAAAAAAGAGTTGACTTATCTTACTAATAAAGGGAATACCTACTGTTTTTTTTGTACAAAAGAACTTCAAAGCAGTTTGACTCGTAGTTGTCAAAAGTCTGCCTGACTTTCTCAATGGTCTTCTTGTCAGTCAATTCCCCATACATAAAACTGGAAAAAAAAAAAAGTTTCAGTTTTGTGTTGCTTTTAAATTGCTACACAAAAATCATACAGTCATCTATGTTTAAGCATTCGAATTTACCTACAAACAGAATGCTGCTCCCATACAATGAACTAAAATAATTAAAACATTATTTAGATAAATTTTATTGTATTTGAGGTTTACAACATAATGCTATAGGATATATATACACAGTAAAATGTTAAATCATGTTTTAATAATGATTTCTTGCTAACAGCTAACTTAAGAAGAGTCCCTGCTTTACGTAGTTCCTATGTGTATGGATTTCCATTATCACAGGATAGTTAAATAACACCAGTTTCATAACAACAGCATTCAAATTTCAGTGACCACAGTATATTAACTGAGTAACTGAATAAGTACAAACTTCACTACTAGGCCTTCAGTCTATAAATCATGAGTACAGTCATTTCCCCTTATCCATTGTTTGGCTTGTTGTGGTTTCAGTTACCCATGGTCAACCATGATACAAAAATGTTAAATGAAAAATTCCAAAATAAACAATTTATAAGTTTAAATTGTGTGCTGTTCTGAGCAGCATGGTATAATCTCTGACCCTCTTTCTCCATCCTATCCAGGATGTGAACCATCCCTTTGTCCAGGGTATCCACACTCTATATGCTACTCACCAGTTTGTTACTCTCCAGCCATCTCAGTTATCAAATTAATTGTTGCAGTTTTGCAGTGTTTATATTCTAGTTACCCTTATTTTGCCTACCAACGGTCCCAAAGAGCAAGAGTAGTGACTCTGGCAATTCAGATATTCCAGAAAGAAGTATAAAGTGTTTCCCTATAAGTATCAAGTACAAATAAGTGTAATAGGATACAAGAAGACATTTTGAGAGAAAGAACATAAGAAAGGAAAGAAAAAGGAAGAAAGAGAAAATAAAAATAAATAAAAAATAAAAAGAAGCTCTAAGATTCATGGGACATAGGGGACTTATGAAACAGATGGGGATTTCAGAAAACAAAGAGAAAGGAAAGGGTGTAGAAAACCTTTTCAGTGAAATAGCACAAAACTTCCCTAATCTTGTGAAAGATATGGACATCCAGGTCCAGAAATCCCAAAGGACCCCAAACAGTTAACCACAAAAGGTCTTTTCCATGGCATATTACAAATTGTCAAATTTCAAGACAGAGAGAATTCTAAAAAGAACAAGATAAAAGCCTCAAGTCACATTGAAAGGTATCCTTATTAGACTAGAACTTCCTTACAGACTAGAAGGGAAGGTGATGCTGTTCAAAGGTTCTGAAAGAAAAAAATAAAAAACTGCCAACCAAGAATAACACAGTCAACACAGCAATGAAGAAATGAAAAAGGGCTGGGGATATAGCTCAGTTGGTAGAGTGCTTGCCTCGGAAGCCCAAGGTTCAAATCCCCAGCACCGCAAAAAAAAAAAAAGAAAGAAAGAAAGAAAGAAATGAAAAACTACTAAAGGCTTTCTATGACAAATAAAAACTGAGAATTCATCACCACCACCATAACCTTACAAATTATGCTGAAGGAAATCTACATGTAGACGTGAAAGAAAGAGAATCACCACCATGAAAATATGACAGTTTAAAACCCACTCGAAGAGCAATTACACAAAAGAGAAAGAGAAAGCGAGCAAATTTTGTCAATACAGAAAACCACTAAATCACAAAGATAAATAAGACAGGAAAAATAAAACGAAGGATATTCAAAAACAACAGCAGAAAATTAATGAAATGACACAAATCTTTATGTATCAATAACAACTTTGAATGTAAGTAAATTAAATTCCCTAATTAAGAGACATAGATTAGATGAATGGATTAAAAAGAATAAACTAACAATAGGCTCCTACAAGAAACCTACTTCACAAATAAGGACACAGAGACTAAAAGTCAAGAAATGGAAAAAGATGTTCCACACAAAATAAAAGCAAGCATGAGTAGCTATACTTATATTAGATAAGATAGACTCTAAGTAAGAAGAAAAAACTGTCATAAGTCACCACATAATGATTAAGGGATCAATTCAACAAGAGGTATAACAATTATCAATGTATATGCACCTAATATAAGAGCACCTAATATTATAAACCAAATACTGTTAGATTTAAATACAGCAATAGTTGGGGACTTCAGCCTCTCACCTTCATCATTGGACAGATCATTCAGACAAAAAAATCAACAAAGATCAGAGATAAACTACACTATAGACCAAATGGAACTGACAGACATTATAGAGCATTTCCAACAGCTGCAGAATTCACATTCTTCACATCAGCACATGGACATGTTTTAGGGTAGGGTAAAACAAGACTCAACAAATCCAAAAACATATTAAATAATTTCCTGTATCTTGTCTGACCACAATGGAGAAAAAATTAAAATCAATAACACAAAGAACTTTTACAAATTGTACAAACACATGAAAGCTAAATAACACACTACTGCACAAACAGTGGGTCACTGAAGAAATCAAAAGGGACATTGAAAAATTTCTTGAAACAAACAAAAATGGAAACACAATATACCAAAACATATGAGATACGGCAAAGGCAATACTAAAAGGGACGTTTTAGCAACAAGTGCTAACATAAAAAAATAGAAAAATTCATATAAACAACCTAAAAAGTCTATCTCAAAGAATTTGAAAAGTAAAAACAAGCCAAGCCCCAAATCAGTAGATGAAAAGAAATAACAAAGATTAGAGGAGAAATAAACAAAATAGAAACCAAAACAACCACACAAAATTAAGATGAAATGGACAGTTGGTTTTTGGAAAGATAAACAAAATTCACAAATCTTCAGTTACATTGACAAAAAAAAGGCGGGGGGACCCAAATAAAGAAAATCAGAGATGATTAAAGAGACATTGGAACTGAGACCACAGAAATACAAATTATCATTAGGAGCTATTATGAACAATTATACATGACAAATTAGAAACCTTAGATGAACCTATTTCAAAAAACTAAAAGGGAGGGAACGTTTCCAAACTGACTCTATGAAGTGAGCATTTCCCTGATACCAAAATCAGACAAGGACACAATAAGAGCAAAAGAAAAATACAGATCAATATCTCTCATGAACACAGATGTAAAAATTATCAACAAAATACTATCAAATTGAATCCAACAGCAGAGAAAAAGGTCATCCATCATGATCAAAGGGATTTATCTTGGGAATGTGAAAATGGTTCAACATTAGCAAATCAGTAAATGTAATACATCACATCAACAGAAAGAAGGACAAAAACCTCATTATGATCATTGCAAGAGCTGCAGTAGAAACATTCAATAAAATTTTTTTATCTAAAAAAAATCTGAACAAATTGATTATAGAAAAAACATACCTCAACATAACAAAGGCTCTCTATGACAAACCCACAGCAACATTACAGTGAACAGGGAAAAGCTGAAAGTGTTTCCTCCAAGATCTGGAGTAAGACAGAGGTGTCCACTTTCACTGTTCTTATCTAGCACAGAATGGAAGTCAGCCAGAGCAATTAGGCCAGAGAAAGAAAAAAAGGCACACAAATGGGAAAGGAGGGAGTCAAACTATCTCTGTTTGCAGATAATGTGATTTCACATATAGAAAAACCTAAAGACTCTACCAAAAGTCTATTAGAACTGATAACAAATTCAGTAAAGTTCCAGGATACGAAATTAATATACCAAAATCAGTATCACTTTTATACATCAATCACAAACTTGCTGAGAAAGAAATCATAAAAGCAACCCCATTCATAACAGCTATAAAAATAATCAGATAAAATGCCCGAAAACAAATTTAACTCATAGAGTAAATGACCTCTACAATAAAAAATTACAAAATACTAATGAAAGAAACTGAAGAAGAAACAAATAATGGAAAGACCTCATGTCCATGGGTTGGAAGAAGCTGTACTGTTAGTTAAAATGTCCATATTATTGAAAGTGAATTACAGATTTAATGCAATCCCCCATCAAAATACCAATGGCATTCCTTACAGAAATAGGGAAACAAGTCCTAAAATTCATATGGAAGCACAAAAAAACCCCAAATGATAAAAGGATTCTTGCACAGAAAGAACAAAGCTGGAGGCATCACTATCCTGGATCTCAAGACACGCCGCAGAGGTATAGTAACCCAAACAACATGGTACTGGCATAAAAACCGACACATGCACCAAGAATAGAGAGCCCAGAAATCAATCCACCCATCCATGGGCAAGGGCTCTACACAAAGGTGCCAAAAAATACACACTGGAGAAAGAAAAACCTCTGCAATAAATGGTGCTGGAAAAATTGAATATCCATATGCAGGAGAATGAATTGTTCCCAGGTCAACTCATAATGTATCAATGATCTAAGCATAAACCCTGAAATTATGAAATGCTTAGGAGAAAACACAGGAAAAACACCTCAAGACATTGGTACAGGCAAGGATTTGGGGGTGGGTAGGATTCCCAAAGGCACAGGCAACAAAAACAAAAATAGACAAATGGGATTATGTCAAACTAAGAAGCGTCCACCCAGAAAAGGAAACAATAGAATGAGAAAAATGACAGAATCAGAGAAAATATTTTCAAACTATTCATCTGACAAGACTTTAACATCCTGAATGTAAAAGGAACTCAAAAACCTCAACAACAACAACAACAAAATATCCAATTAAAAATGGGCAAATGATCTGAATAGGCATTTCTCAAAAGAAGAAATATAAATAGTCCCAACTATATGAAAAACCATTCAACATCATTAGCCATCAGAGAAATGTAAATGAAAACCACAGGACATTATATTAAGTGAAATAATGAGACACCATCTTACCCCAATCAGAATGGCTATTATCAGAAAAGCAAAAAAATAACAAATTCTAGCAACGATGCAGAGAAGGAAACTTTTTTACTCTGCTGGAGGGAACATAAATTAATGCAGCTATTATGGATAATAGTATGGAAGCTCCTCAAAAAACTAAAAATATATCTAACATGATCCAGCTATCCCACTTCTGAATATATATCCAAAGGAAATGAATTTAGCATAACAAAGAAATAACTGCATTTCCACATATATTGCAGTATTAGTCTACGCAGTCACAAAATGGAATGTAGGTATCCATCAGTGGATGAATAGGTAAAGAAAATATGACATACGCGCGCACACACACACACACACACACACGAAGCAATATTATTCGATCATTTAAAAAGGGAAAAAATCCTGTCATTTGAAGCAAAATGGATGAAACTGGAAGACATCATATTAAGTGAAATAAATCAGACGCAAAAAGAAAAATCTCACATCTTCTCCCCCATGTGAGGAAAATAAAAGAAGTTGAGCTCAAAGTAGAATAAAGTAGAGTAATAATTGATTGCTAGAGGCTGGGAAGAAGAGCAGGACAAGGGGGAAAGGAGATTGGATAATTGGTAACAAAACAGAAAAATAAGTTCTAATACTCTACAGTGTACTAGGCTGACTGTAGCTCATTGTAACCTATCACATATATATGAAGAACAGGGAGAGTGGAGCTAAGGCTCTGAACAAAGAAATAAAGAAATGGAAATGCTAATTACCTTCATTTGATCAGTAGCCATCACATACATGTAATGAGATATCTTACTGTACCCCAGAAATATGTGCAATTTTTATGGGTCAATTGAAAATTAAAAAATAAAATGTATAAAAGGCGTCCTAATGTCTGGCATTCCATTTCTATAGGAGAACCTCCTAACAGACTGATAATCTACATGACAGAACTCTTTCAAGGACTCTCATCTCTAAAACTCCATTCTCGATGCTTTCAAAATCATCAGTTGTGCTTCTAGTTTGGGGCACATAGTCCCATGTAGTATCATTCTAAAATAGTTAATGACTGTCTAGACCATTTCTTCCACCAAGAATGTGTGACACTGCTGGATAACAAAGTTTTTGAAGGGTCAAATGTTTATCTTTGCTCTTGCTTTGCTTCCATTTTTCAAGGAGCTGCATATTGACTAGAGACAGATCCAGGTGTGGTAGAGCCTGGGGCTGTGCAATCTTTAGAGCCCTCTTCAAGAATAAGACTAGAAATGATGAAATGCAATCAATTAGACAACTGAAAGACGCTGGCTCAAATGAGAGTCCCTAAAGGTCAAGTTTCATCATCCTCATGGAAAAGCTGCCCTGAATCTACCAATCTATAAAATTTACAATGAAAAGCATTGTTTTTTTACCAAGATCCAGCAAAGACTTGCAGGATCCAATAGCAACACCATATTACAGAGTAAGTCAAGTCCATCTTCTGGAACACTAACCTAAGCAACAAGAATTCTAGAAACTAAGAAATCAAAGGACAGAAGTAAGACTGGCCAAAGATTGTCCAACCATTGAGGAATCTGTGTCCTTCATTTTCAATTACAATATTACCATATTTTATTAAAAAAAATTTAATTGTTGTTATACTAGTAAAATAAGTAAAAGAATCTCAGAATAAAATGGTAGATTCTAACTCCAAAATCTTGCATCCAGACTAATACATGAAGCTTCAAATCCTACCATTAATCTTTTACCATCAAAGCCTAGATTTCGGGCTATATGAGTTCTACAAAAAAATCTCTTAAAGACATTATAGTTAAATTAGAATTTTTCAGTTAAAGAACAAAAAGCCACTCCCCACCCTCCAAAAATTTAATACTGTAAATATTTTTATAGGAAAATGAACTTTTTATAGATAGTTTTTTTTTTTACTTTTATTTTTAATCTAAATACTCTCTTTAATAAGAATGAACATTTGAAATTTTAAGATAAAGGAAATTAAGCCAGCTGTTTGTGGTCTTTAGAAATAAAAGGAAGAAATGAAAAACATTTTATTCTTACCACTAAATAACTGCTTTCTATAGTTCAATGGTACACAAAATTCACAACTGACCAACAGAAAAACATGGAAAAAGAAAGCATCCATACTTGGATAAAAATTGTGAAAAAAATCAAGATTAAAATATAAGTTCCAACTCAATTTTTTTATAAAAAGAATCTGAGGAGTTAATATTTATTACTTAAGAGGAAATAATGCTGGGTGCAGTTGTGCATGCTTATAATCCCAGTGACTTAGAAGGCTAAGGAGGGAGGATCTCAAGTTCAAAGCCAGCCTCAGCAACTTAGTAAGGCCCTAAACAACTTAGTGAGACCCTGTCTTAAAATTTAAAAAATTTTACAAAATGGACTGGAGATGTTGCTCACTTATTAAGCATTCCTGGGTTCAGACCCTGGTACCAAAAACAGGGGCCGGGGGCAGGGGCATACAACACAGTTCAAATGCAGTTAAAGGTCGAAAGAGAAGATCAAAATAAACAATCAATTTTTCAAGTAAACTATGAAACTTCATCTTCTTTAGTCATCTCTTCCAAGTCTAAAATAGCTTGTCTTATCAAAGTAAAAATCCTTAAGGAAAAAAAATCCCAATTATTAAAAAGCTGAATACCTTTTTTAAGGTCCTTTCTGTATTTCTTATCCTGTTCATTCAGACTTTTCATTCTGAGTTTATGATACTCTGTATTTTTAGTGACAGAACACATACCTGAAGTGGTGAAACGCAGCAGTTCAAGAATAAAAGGTACTTTTAAAAGGACTGTAATGAATGTCTGAAATGTGCTATCCATCTTCCCAAAGCAAATGTTCCAGAGGTTAATTCAAATGCTGGAAAGAATTTCCACCCAGAGTTATCCAAACCATACAAAGTCAATGACTCCACATTCTCTGGGCATGGCACATGTGTTTACTTGCTTGCCTGGGTTACTTGTAAATGTTGAATGTCTGATCACAATCTCCCAAAGTCTGACACAGGATGACTGAAGCACAGCCCAGTCTTGGAATTGTTAATGGAATTTAAGGAGACCCAAATTTTAAAAACAGTAATCATCAGGCTTGAAGAACTATGCACAGTAATGTTACTGTTTTCATGTCTCTCATTGAATAAATATACTCAATGAATACATATTGGGAATATAAGAAATATTATATAACTTCCACTTTCTATCTTGCACAGAATGCCAAGTTCCCCTTTAGTAATTATAAATGACTTCTACAACTGCACTGTTATCTTATTGGAAAGAAAATAAAATTGGTTTCACTGAAGTGATCCATCTCTGCTATAGTAGTGAGTAGCTATAACAGAGGACCCTTGCCCTTGGAAAATTACAAACTGTAATTCATGGGCAAGTCATAAAACCTCTCTGACCCTCAGTTTCCTCATCAGTAAAATGGTGATAACAATAACACAACTCAAAGGATAAAGATTAAAAGGATGACACATGTGAAGTTGCAAAGTACAATGTGCTCTTCAATGAATGTGTCTCATGAGTGGGCTTAGAAGGACCCTCTCCCAGTCCCAGCCCTACTCCTTTCCCTTCTTCCATTCTAGGATTCAGATTGGGCCCTGTTTACTCACAGAATCACTGTATCTTAATAGGAGATGCACCCGATTCTTGGTATCTCCCTTTGTTAGTCTACAAAGTTTTTTTGAAACAAACCTCCTACCTCAAACTACTGCTATATGATCTGGCTGCTTTCATGCCACACCACTGACTGGTGGCAATATTGGGTCTATGTCCCCAAAAATTGGAAAGTAGGTAGCTTTGACTTATAGCAGGATTTTTTTTTTCAATTTCTTTCTCTTAATTTTCTGCTTCCATCTGTTGTATTGTAGAAAAACAGAAAAACTTTGTTAAGAACTCTGTGTTTAAAAAGAGGCAATAAGGCTCTAAACTAAGCCTTTACTACAAGCATTTATTTATTCTTAGATCCCTTATTCTGATGTCAAAATTTCACAAACAAACTTCATTATATCTCACAGGAAGGATGCCTGGAATGGTTGACAGATCACCAAGGAAGAAAAGAACCTTACAACTCAGAAGAAACACACCTGATCATGAGTTCCACCAACCTACCTTCCTTCATTATTGGATGATAAGGTTGCTAGCTCAAAACATCACAAACATTCCGCCACCACTCTAAGGGTGCTATTATATGCCGGCTGTAATTCACAGACTACCACATGGTCCCTCCAAGAACCAATACAGTCCATTTAATGCTCGTGGTAAATATGGCCTCTGACTCAGAAGAGGCTGCAACAGTAGGATTAGTGAAAGGTTAAAAGGAGGTGGACTGAGATCTGTAGTCAAAGGATCGAAAAAGAGGAAGCCTGAGAAAGGGAGTTAAGGAGGAAGAATTAAAAACAAATAAGAACACAGCCTTCAAAATCTCAAAGCCATAATTTTAGAAAAAGGCATTACCAAAAGGCTTCGCAACCCATTAAATCATATGGTCTTAAAAGGATTTAGATGGAGTCATAAATGGTAGATCAATAACATGTAATTAAGGAAAGCCATGGATAGGACTGGATGCCTCCAGCCATAGGAATCGGACATCACTGAGACACCTGGGTCCCTGCACTTTTCCTCAGTTCCCCATGAGGAACAGAGCCCTCAGCCACAGGGAACCACTCCAACTTTCAGTCATCAGTCAGTATAATGTTGGCTGCTGAGTTAATCCTGCATTAATAAAACTGCTTGTGAAATTCATCCCAGAAAATGTCTCTTAGTAACTCTGCTTGGTTGTCTAATTTGATAGCTTAGGTAAGAGATTGTCAATAGCCTTCCAGAAAAAATAATTGTATTGTATTTAAAGCATCTAAGTACTCCTTAATCCCCTCTTCCAACACTACAAGATTGCTCTTCTACCCCTCTATCAAAAAGAAGAAGAAGAAGGGGGCGGGGGGAGAAGGAGGAGGAGGAGGAGGAGGAGGAAAAAGAAGAAGAAGAACAACAACAACAACAAGAGAAGGAGAAGAAGGAGAAGAAGAAAAGGCAAGGGGGCCAAAGTGGATCCTACCTAATCTAACCTATCACAATATGTCTTGCATGCCAGAGTTTCTTAAGGGTCATAAAATAGGATCATACGCTTTGAAACACCATTTCCTCCAAACCTATAATCTCCTTTCAACTTGCAATACTTCTTGAGTCCTCCAATAAACAGCAAAACAGTGCAAGGCTTGGAAATGCAATTATTGGATGACAAAATGGAATAGAGCTGAAATTCCGAGGCATTCTGATCTGTCATAGAATTTTTTAATTTTAACTAAGACAAAAATGAGATAGCAGCTAGCCTACATCAGATTTTTTAATTGAAACTTAGGTACTATAATGGCATAGCAAGGAACCTGGAAAACCAGAATGCTCACTTATAATAGTGAGAGCAGTAGCATAGCACCTGATGTTAATATTCTGCCTTTGTTCTACTATCCATCAATCCCATTTCTGGGCATGCAGACAAAAAAAAAAAAAAAAAAAAGTCTCATACAGGCCACAAGAAGATGTGTATAGGATGTTTATCTCCAAGTTGTCCAGGGTAGCAAAGAGTCAGAAGTTGGATCACATGACCAGTAGAATGGATAAATCAAAGAAAGGTCATGAAGACACCGGAGCATCAGGGAACAGTCACACATAATGAAACAGGTTGTGATACAGGGACATAAAGAAATCTCTAAAACATAACATTAAATGGAAAAAGTTAAAAACCATAAATATTTCCACATAGCAGAAATGATGGGGGTCTTGTAAATGAGCACGTGGAAAGCAGCAGCATTTCAAGAACACACAAATTCAATAAGTAAACGGAAGATATTATTAAAAAGACGTCCAATAAACACACTCAAATGAGCAGCTATAGAAAGAGGAAGGGGGGATGGGATGAAGCAGAAAAGAAATTTTTGAAAAAGAAATGAAGACAGCACATTGATAATATTCTAACAAATGAGAAGTATGTTTAATTTGATTCTGTCGGATAGGGGAGAAATTGGAAAGAATAAAGAAGAAAAAAATAAGGAAAAAAGAGAAACCTGAGCCTCTTGATCTCGTAAAAATACAAACTGACATTTTTTTAAATTTTCCCATAAAATAATTCACATTTGAATATTTCAAAAAATGATTATTTTTGGTTTTTGTTTTGTTTTGTTTTGTTTTTTCAGATATACAGGGTCACCAGCCACATTTTCCCACACAAACTGGAGCTCACTGATTGGTAGCTTCTTATTCTCTTGAGTTCATCTAAAATTGGTCATTATTGAATCAGTGAAGGTCTCTAAATTATTCACAAGGCTATTTTCCTTGTCAAATGATTTATCTCTATATTCAATAGAAATTTGGTGATTCCAAAAGACTAATTTTTAATTATTAACCCTGTATTTCTAAATCTGGATAAAATTTTCTTCTTTCTGTTTTCTTAAGTCTCATATTCAAGGGTTTCATAGATTTATTTAAGAAATGGGGGGGAAGTTGTATGTTAAAACCAAAACCTCAGAATTTTGATGCAGACACTGTTTTATAAACATTTTGGAGATGGTTTTCTGGGTTTTTTTGTTTTTGAAGTTTTTCTTTTTTTTTTTATAATGTATTGTTAGCTTTTTCCAGCATTACTATCCTTCTAACATATGATTTAGAAAGTTAGGGCTTTGCCATAATGTTTTTTAACAAATCTCCTACAACTAGACATTTTGATTATTTCTTTGATTATTTCTACTTCTCTCTTCTAAATAATGCTGCAGTAGACATAAAATGGGTGTAGTTTAATTTTAAAAGGGGGATGAGGAAGGTTAAAATGGGAATGCATTAAAATAAATCATGCTTCCAAGAAAACCTGCCAGCAGGGCTCAGATCATTTGCTCATTTATCAGATGCTAGACTTCATTGCTCTGTGTGGACCTTAAACTTGCTGCAATTTTTAGATTAGCAAAACACACTTGGCATTTTGTGCAAGCAAGTACAAACAGTTTATGTTCAGAATGTGATCACTTTGAAAATACATCTCTGATAGGTGAAGACTTCGGGGAAGACTTGCACACTTTTTTCACAGTGAAGAAGTCCAACATAGTCCAACACTCTCCCTCAACTACCTCGAATGTCCTGGAAGAAATGCAGGAAATGGAAGCTTTACAGAAGCATGGAAGAGCTGGTCTAGGGTTTATTGCAAAACAAGCCAATCTAATTTAAAAAAAAAAATGATACAAAACACTGCCCTGTGTTCTATAGTACATACAAAGTGAGCAAGTTCAGGTCCTGATTTCAAGGCACTTAATCTGGTACTGGAGGAATGAAGGGAAAAGTAACTCTTTTAAAGGTGAAAATATATTAATATAACATGCCAGCATTTTTTAATGAATCCTTTTGTAGGAAAAATTACACTTGCAAAATTGAACTACCTGGGAATTGGGGGAATTGGGCAAATACATGAGATACAGAAGGAATGGGAACAGAATCTCATATGTCCAAATCTGAACAGCAATCCTTGTCCAAAAATAACAACAAAATCAATAAGAATTTAAACCCAAGGGATAAGGTAAGTTAAAGACCAAATGGTGATGTCAACAGAAATACACACAAATAACTAGGAGGAATCAAAGAAAAAAGAGACACCTGTTGTTGGGGGAATACTTTCAGGTACAAGATAGCACCTGAGACAGACTTGGTATGAAAACGAGATGTCAGCAGGCATGGGAGCATCAGGGCTCCCTGGGACTCTCCACTATGCCTGTCGCACAGGGCAAGGTAGACCACAAAATTTAACCTTTCCCTAACTTAAAAACTGCCAGGGACACACTGAAGAGTGATGCACAACATAGACCTGCCACCTCCCAGAACATGCAACACACCCCTAATGACAAAAGGCAATGCCTGCCCCATGGATAAAAAGTCACAGAGACATCAGTGCCACTAAAGGAGTTTCTCAACAGAAGGCCACACTTTTCATCACTCCTGTTTACCAACTGCATACCTATAAGTGAAGACCGACTGTAGGCATGACTTTAGTAGAGAGGACAGCTAGGCAAAGATAAGGGAAGGAAGAGGATGCTTGAACAGATTATTTCTCAAACCTGGATAAACATCAGGATAAGCCAATTACAGACCCCATCCACCCACTTTTGGTGACTCTGATTCAATAGGTTTAAGAGATATGGTAATCTATGTTTCTGTGAAAGCTCTTTAAGGTTTAATCAGGCTTAGATTTACCAATATAACATGAAATTCCTGTCTTCATTTTAGATTCAGAATGGATATACAGATGTAGAGGTAGCTATTGGTAGGTACAGGTATATAGTTTCTCAGTATAAATGTGGAGATAAAAGATAAATCACTGTTTTGCTGGGCTAGTTCCTTAACATAGCTCTACCTCAGTTTTCTCATCTGAAAAACAGGATTGAACTAAAAAAATTTTTTTAGATCCTTCACAGTTCTAAAATAATTTGATTTTGATGCTTAGTTGAGAGCTTTAAAGGAAAATTAAATCAAGGAAAAAACACCCCATCTGGCCTTACTGAAATGTTGTGGAAAAGTTTTAGATTCTAAATTGCTTCTTATATATAGTTTTCTTTTTCCTCATCTCCTTTTATCATAATACTCTCTTTAAGCTTGCAGAAATGACCTATATTTTTTAAAAATTGCCATAAGTAATATAAATGTCAGAATTCTATTTTACATAAGATAAAATAGCAACAGTTACAACATGCCAACATTGCAAACCACATGTGATTGACACGGGATATAAGCACTTCATTTTCATGTCCTTTAAATGCCATGGACCATGTTCTCCTTGGATGGTGGCTGCTTATTCCTTTTTCTTTCTTTTTTTTAATTGGTTTTTTTTAGCTACATATAACATTAGGATTCATTATGACATGATTATAAAAGCATGGAATGTCATTTGCTCTAATTCAGTCCCCAGTATTTCCCCTTGGCCTCTCCTCCTTCCTTCCCTATTCCTTTCTCTCCATTCTACTGATCTTTATTTTGTTTAAAACAATTTTAGTTGCTCCACAGGTGCTGAATCCTTCGATGGTTCTCTGACATAGGATACTCCTCTGATCACTCAGCATCTTTAACTAGCTCCCAGCTCATTGTAGCTGATCAAAAGATATTTGTTGAATGAATTAATTAATTCCCAGATATGCAAAAATCTCTCTCTTTGCAAAAGGTCACAACAATGGTTCTAAAACTACATATTTCCATTGACAATTCAGTCTTCTTAGTTTTCTAATACGATTTTTACCCTATAGATTCTATACGTGAATCCAAATAAGTAGAAGGCTTTTAGCTACTT
This sequence comes from Glaucomys volans, assembly GCA_020662805.1. Taxonomy (NCBI): domain Eukaryota; kingdom Metazoa; phylum Chordata; class Mammalia; order Rodentia; family Sciuridae; genus Glaucomys; species Glaucomys volans. The sequence goes on from JAJEJO010002370.1 coordinate 136,424, forward strand.
ACAGAATTTTGTTCAATTTTAGAAGAGATTCCTAAGTTTTCCACCACCTACCTGCAAGTGCTGCTTTTCTGCATGACGTCAGCTCGATGATACCCAGAGAGTTTACAAAAACCGTCATTACTGTAAACTACAGGCCAGTCCACAATCTGGGCATTTCCCAGTAAGAAACTTGATTCTAAGGAAGAAAGAAAAAAAGGAAGTTATTTAATAACTTTATTTAACAATTTACTTCTTTCAAGTAATCAAAGAGGCAAATTCAAAAAGATGCCTGCTTATGGTACAAGTAACATAACCTACTCTTGAAATTGATGTAATCAATATAGCATGGTGATGGATAAGATCTGCAATAAATACAAGATTTATACACAAACTAAAAATGTCATTTAAAAGAAACCAATTCGTAATACCTCTTTGCATTCAAGTATACCCTATGTTATGAAAACAATGTGTGATTACTACTGAATAATATTAATGACTATAATAATCACAATTAAAAATGGGTTAATTTATTGAGACCCTATAGTCACTTTTCCACAAATACTCAACTTGATAACAGAGGCAAACTGGATGATCCATTCCCAAAATTCTATTAATATAATTTTGAAATGATGGGACGAATTCTTTGTATATTAGATTGATCTTGAAAAGTCTAATTTTAAATAGTACTAAAGGGTATTATTTTCAGTAGAATGAACTGGACATAAGATCTCTATGTTCATATATGAATACATGACCAGTGTAACTCCACATCATGTACAACCACAAGAAAGGGAAGTTATACTCCATGTATGTATAATATGTCAAAATACATTCTACTGTCATGTGTAGCTAAAAAGAACAAAAGAAAATTTTAAATAAAATAAAAAATAAATGGTCTTCTTTTAAAATAAAATTATTCCAAGATACTACTGTCTACCACATACCACACAGAATTTGGAAACTGTCAGTATATATGTATAAGAAATATCTCTGCTCTATTTTATATGGAAAAGTAGGTTTGCTTTAAGTATAAAATTAACACACACACAAAAAAAAAATGTTTTGGTATCAACCTTGATTGAAAATCCAATCATTTCAGACAGCAACTTTAAACAGTTTTGTAGATAACATGATCATAAATTAAAATTAATTAAAATATTAACATAAAAATGAAAAATATTTTATTTTTTCATCCCCACAGATTTACTGAGGTACAATCACAGGAGAATACCAAGAATGCAATGAAATAACTTCCACAGATACAGACATCTCTTCCTATAAACCTTATCTCAGATCCAACTCATAAGAGGTAAACATTTGTTCATTTAACAAAAGAAATGAATGGAGAGGAAACATTTTGAACATTCATTTTTGTTTGTTCTGTACAAAACATATTAAGAAAGTTATTCTTGCTGGGCACGGTAGAGCATGCCTGTAATCCCAGTGGCTCTGGAGACTGAGGCAGGAGGATCTTGAGTTCAATGTCAGCCTCAGCAATTTAGCAAGGCCCTAAGCAACTCTTAGTAAATTACCAAAAAGGGCAGGGGATGTGGATCAGTAGTTGAATGTCCCTGGGCCCAATACCCAGTACAAAAAAAAAAAAAAAAAAGGAAAAAGAAATTAATTAATTTATTCTTTTTTAATTTTTTTTTATTTTTACAAACTGCATTTTGATTCATTGTACACAAATGGGGTACAACTTTTCATTTGTATGGTTGTACACATTTTATTCTTTTTTTGAATCTGATTAACTAATTTATATTTTTGTATATTTTCACATATATTGTTTCATGAAAAATATTTTTAAATAAAAATCTTTTAAAGAGTAAAAATTCTAACATGAATACTATCAAACTATCACTAAAAACAATCCCCCTTGGGCTCATATTCAGGATGGTATACTAAAAATAAAAATGGACTTATGAGTAGCAGATTTGAAGTCCTGTCTCAAAGTTGGTCTTCATAAAAACAATGATGCAATTCAACATTTACTAAGTTGCAGTTCCTATATAAAAGGGTTTGCTCTGGACCTGACAATGGGATAGAATAAGGACTATTAACTTGGCTCTCAACAAATTTACATGTTAAGAAAAACAAATATACAACAACCAAATCCAACTTAGTAAAATAGATACTAAATGAAGAACAACATATGAGAAAAAGAAATCTTTTGAGGACACTAGGAAGCAACCAAAAGTAGGCAGAAACTGCAAAAAATAAACTCTTTAAAAAAAGAGAGACACATCAGTGAGATCCTCATTTAACTGGGTCCATCCCAAGAGGAATTCTCAGTTTGGACAGTTCATTGGGTGATTTGGCCCCAGTGGAAATGTCTCTTAAGGCTAAGGAGTCAAAGGTCATACGTCCAACTCCAAAAGCACAAACTAGAAATCTTCTAAGAGAAAACACAGAGGAAATCTTGCAATATGGAAGAAGACAAAAATTTCTTATGTAAGACTCATTTAGCAATCACCATAGAAAAAATGTTGGCAAATTAGACTTCAGCAAAATTAAAATCAACTAAGCATTCAAGGCTACTGTAAAGAAAACAAAGTGGAAAACTACAGCCTGAGAGAAAATATTCACAATACAGACATCCAATAAGAACTCCAATCCAGAATATATTTTTTAAAATTCTACCAAAGATCAAACAACCTAATTGATAAAACAAGCAAATGACTTGAATAGACATTTCACTAAATAAGATAGGCAACCATTATAAACGCAAAATATGACATTCACAATCATCAGGCATGAGGTGAGTAACAACTAAAATCACTATGCTACCTCGCTGCTCACCCATCAGAGTACTTACAAAGGCTAACACCACAAACAAGCATGAGAATCTGAAACAACTGACCTCTTTAAACAATGCTCATGAGAATAGACAATGGTATAATCACTTTGGAAAACAGCTTCCTGTACAGTTAAATATTCATCTATGACCCAGAAATTTCACCCCTAGGTATTTGTTGAAGTGAAATAAAAGCACATGTTAACAAAAAGATTTGCAGAAATATGTTCACATCAGATTCATTCACAGGAGCCAACACATTGCAAACAATGCAAATGTCCATCAACCAGAGAACAGATTCCAAATTGTGCCATCTTTATACAAGAAATACCACTCAGCTCTAAAAAAGGAACAAAATTCTGAAACAGTTAACAACATGCAGAAATCTCAAACATGTAAAGGTTACCAGAAAAGCCAAAAGCTTAAGTAGGTATGCTGAACAATTTCATTCATGTAAATTTAAATACAGGCAAAGCTAACATGGTGAGAGGGATCAGAACAATGTTTTCTTTCTTTGTGATAAATGCTTAAGGTGAAGGATATGCTAATTGCCCAGAACAACAATTTCTGAAGGAAATAAATAGGGGACTCAAAGGAAAGAGGCAAAAAGAACATTCTGGGAGATGTCATTGTTCTCTATTGTGTTTTAACTTGCACAGGTTAACATAATTGTCATTGAACTGTATACTTGTAATCTGTGCATTTTACTGCATATAAATTTAAAAGAAAACTCAAGGAGGAGAGTGGATAATCTCTTCTGACAGGAGAATCAGGAGTTTTAGGAAAATAGTGACATCTGAGCCAAGGCTTAGCTATGAGAATAGTCATATAACTCTCCATGGTACCTATAGGGGTTAGAGTAAAGATCAAAATGAATCCATTGATGCAAAAGTGCTTCAGAAAGCATAAACTCCCCTATAAATATATCATATTTCCATTTATTTGTAGTATCAATTATAAATATGATTATATAAAATTATTTTCTTTCTGCTCTTATCCCAGGCCAGTTTACCCTCTGTAATCCATAAGCTCTCCACTTCATGATCAGACACACAGCTACCCAGTCTCCCTGCTTTAACTCCTCCTGATTTTCCCTCTCATGCTCAAACTAATCTTGAGTTGACCCCTTGAAAACCTCCTCCATCCCAGCCCCCTCAAGAATCCCAACAACTTACATCATCAAATCTCAAATCCCCTTCCAGACTTACAGAGCCCTCTGAAAATCCGGCCTCACCTTTTCTACTAATGCATCTCATTACTACTAAAGTCCATGCTACTGCAGTATGTCAGTTTCTCCACTGTGTTCCCAAAACATACTTACGCGATGCCCACTACTCGGTCAAAATACTTTCCCTCCACCTTTTGCCTATCAAACATGGTACTTTTCACTAGCTATCCTCCATGCCTAAACATGGTTCCTTCCCCTTCCCAACCTGTTGGCACCTACTTTTATTTAGATCTAAACTGGCATGACTTCAGGGGATCTTTCCTGACTAGGTCACATCCATTACATAATTTTTAGGACATGATTTACCTCTTTTGCTACTCTTTAGCAACCCAGTGTTTCTCGGACTTCTTTTTTTAACTGTCTGAAGAAACAGAAATATAGTAATATAGTAAGAAATAAATAGTAAGGTGTGTAGACATGCACAAAGTATGTGCAGGCATGAACACATGTGAACACACAACTGAAAAAAATTTCTTAGGACACTTACTGCATGAGAGGTGCTCTACCATTTTCTGTTCTATTTCAGTTCTGAGGTGTGTAAGTCAAAACCCATTAAATCAATTTCACACCTCAATGAAGGGTTGCATCTCATGGTTTTAAAAACATGCCTGAAGCAACCCTCCAAAAGCTTTGCAGGCTGCCCTCTCTCATAAACAAACTTGTTTTTAAGACAAATGTTAGGTTTGAATCAGGAGCTCTCACTGTTCATCGTCAACTCTGCAATTAAAAATCCTACCCTGCCCCATCACACCATTCTCAATAGCTCTGCAATGAGAAAACAGAGTCCTGCTCATGGAGACCCAGCTATCACGACCCATTTGTTGTTGACACATTATTTCACTTACATGCCAATAAAAATAACTCTACCCAATAACAAAATTAATAACAAAAGCAACCATGAGTGGTGCCCCAACACTGTGCCACGCCTTGGGCCTGATGCTGTCCCTGTTATCTCCAACCCAGAAAACAATTCCCTTTCTCTCCTACTGATCACTCATCAAGCAATAAGCCAGAGACTCACAAAACCCAGACTACCGAGAAGCAGCAACTAGAACACATGTTCCCTAAATTCTAATTCTTGCCTGAGATATCTGCAAATTCAAACTCTTTCCAGGGGCAACTGTGTCTCTTTTTTGCTTTGGATGGAAAAATAGGAAAATTGCACATGAAGGGAAAGACCTAAAAAAACTTCCTGCATGGGAGACTAATTCTCCTTATTGGCTTCAAGGCAGATGTGTTTATAAACAAAAAATAAAAACCTGAAAGTTATATCAGAATTGGGTAGCAGAGATTTTTTCATTACTTCAAAGCCATTTTTCAAAATAAAATCTATTGGATCTTAACCAATAACACAGAATAAAAGCAATTTAGATATTTGCCAGGTACATTCTATACTACCTGCTTGCATATTATATCAGATCTAGAAACTCAGCATTTTTAAAAAATCAACTTAAATTTTAAAAAATAGTTCAAGAACATGCTTTCCATTCATCTTTACACTTCATGACTGAGTTCAGTAATTCAGACCATCAAAGAATGAAGTAATTGGACCAGTGCTCCCCAGCCCCTACCATAAAACTTTAATGATTGCTCTTTAATAATATGCACCCTGGGCCTATGGAGGACAAATAAAAGAACTGCTTCTATCATTTCTGAATGTTTTATAAAACCATAGTTGAGTAAATTAGCCATTGTGCTAATCTAAGAACTCATCAACTGATAAATTCTCATAACAATCAAAATACCACAAAAAGCCCCGTCCCAAATAGTCTCTCCACACTTGGATCCTTTCTCAATACTACCAAGAGAATAACTGAAAAACTGGGGAGCTTTAATTCAGTCATTGGTTTTCTCATACACCAACTAGTGATAAAGATAACCACCACTCTGGGTAATTATGGAGGTTGAATAAGTAATAATATCAGCAAAGGTTTTACAAACTATTGGAGCAGAAAGTCTTTATAAAATATTATTGTGTGCAAATTTCTTTTCCAACTATGTCATTATATGGAGAGAAAGTTTGCAATGTATGCAGGGTGTGCGTGGGCATGCATATGCAAGAAAAAAAACTTTTAAATATTGAACCTACAAATCTATAATTTATCAGTGATAAATTATAAACCTACAAACCTATATATTTATCAGTGATAGCTAAACTACACTATTTTAAAATGAGAAATAAGAGAGATATTTTTAAATAAGACCAAATTAGATGGAAAATACCCAAACCTAAAGGATCCATGACCTTCTTTTGTACATTTGTCTGTATGTTAACTGAAACATTCTATGTGTATATGAAATATTCATATAACGACTCCATTTCCCTGCAGCCATAAAACTTCTTATTGCAACAAATTAGAAATCTGATATTAATAAATATAAAGAACAAGATAACAAACTCATTAAAATTGTTTCCCAGAAAATTTTTATTTCCTTTAGTTTTAAAACATGGTAGAGAAAAGAAATCTGATTATAGAGGAATAGCTCTGCAGAGCAGAGGAGCTGCAGTACTAGAAAGTGATATAGCCCAGAAGTTTCAGAAACCATGAAGTCATTAAGAAAACTGTCCAGAATTCTCAGGGCCATCACCCTGAGATGATGGAAACTGGTTTTGGTTTGTTCTTACTCTCTCAGTACACATGGAGCCATGAATTCTGGAAAACCCAACCTTCCTTAATATCCAGGCTGTTTCGGTCCTTGAAGATGTTTACAAACATTTCAACTCCAAACGGTTCAAATACACAATTATGGTCCTATACAGGGTGCCTGAGGATCAGGGCATTATTCCCATCAGTGGGAGGATTTCAGAAGCTGCAATTCCACACATCAGCAGGTTCTTGAATGGATTCCTATAAGAGGTTTAGACTTGAGAAACATTATATTCAAGACCAACCAGTGTCCTCTAAGAGATGGACCTGAAATAAAATAAGTACCTTTTCCTCAAGAGTTAGAAGGTTCAAAACCAACTCATGGGCCCTTGATTCAAAATGGTCCCTTAAGGCCATATGAAATATTTTTTAAATTAACTTTAAAAAGCATGGTGTATAAATATACAATGTTTTAGGAGATACACATGCACACACCCATTTTAGAAGTAGACAGTGAATGGTGGTTCACTCAGAGACTGGGAAAGAGGGATGGATAGGGAGAGGGAAGACACTGGTCAGTGGGTACAAAGTTATTATCAGATTATTTCAGAGCCAGGTGAATTGCTCACACAGCAATTAATATTATTAGTTATTAATATTACATATTCCAAAATATGTAATATTTAATGTATATTAAAAATATTACATATAAGTATGTAATATTTAATTAATTCTAAAATATGTAATATTTGTAATATTCCACAGTTATTAATATTACATATTCCAAAATTGCTAAAAGAGAGAATTTTAAGTGCTCTTATCACAAAGAAATGACAAATACTTTAGGAGATATGCTAATTAACCTGATTAGGTCATTCTACAATGTATACAAGTATAAAAACATCACATTGGACTGGAAAAGTATATACAATTATGATTTTTCAATTAAAAAATGAATCTTTTAAAAATGCCTCCCACCATGGATCATTATCAGTGTTTATCAGTCTTGGGCTGCATATTTGCTTGAGAGGAGGGTGACAGAGATTGGAGGAGGACACAGGGGTCACCCATCCTGGACCCCATGCCCCAAAGATCCTGTTTTCATTGGTCTAGACTGGAACCCAAGCATTAATATTTATTTTTAAATCTTCTCAGGTGGTTCTAATGTGCAACCAGGGTGGAGAGGCACTAATCTACTGCAATAATTCCTAAATGCTGGCAGCTGCAATAGAATCTTGTCACGAGTGTCAAAAATAGAGATTGCTAAATTCTAATGCAGATGCACTGAATTGACTCCCTCAGGATAGAATACAAAAATACAGCCATAGAGACAAGTCTCATGCTCAGCCAAGTTTGGGACACTTCGATCTGGTACCATGCTATTCAAAATATGCACCAGGCATTATCAGAGGTTTATTAACAATGCAGAACCTGAGACCCACCCAAGACCTTCTGAACCAGGACCTGCATTTTAACAAGATCCTCAGGTGATTCCCAAGCATGTGAAAGTATCCTCCTCGAGCAATCTTGCCTTCCTTTTCTACAGATGGAAAAGCAAGTCAGGAAAGTTAAAGGACTGGGCTGGTGGACATAGGTCATCAGCATACTATGTCATTAACATCAGTGAAACATGTTTGTGTCATTCCACAATATCAGAATTTATTGAATAACAATAAATTCACATGCTACACCACTTTTATTAGTGGCCATTCACTGAATACTTGTGGGTCACCTGGAAGTCATAAGCTGGGCAAATACAGGTTCTTTTATTCCAATCCTAATTTCTATTACATATAATGTTCAAGTCACACATACTTCATACGATGATAAACAAATAAGTCATGAAAAGACTAAGACAGGGTTAAACGACCTCAGGGTCACAGATGCTGAGCCTAGAGCACAGGCAGAAAGAAAGAGAGATGAATGCAGAACCAGAGTCACTGAAGGTGGCAAGATAAGGATTTTAATGAGCCAGTTCCGGAGTTGTCAAAGCAGAGTCCACACAGATGGCGGTTTCAGTTTCAGAGTATCAGCTCAAGGTGTCAGCTCGGAGTGGGCAGTGTGTGATCACCACAGGCAGAAAAAAACACATTTTGCTGAAGCTTGATGGGGACAGGACATCAGAGGTTTGTCACTGTGGCAACTCTCCTGGGCACAGCCCATGGTGAGTGACCAGGTGATGGTCAAGGTGCCCCTGTGTTCAGTCTCAGGAGGCTCCTCCTTTTACAGGTCTCAAGTGAGGTGTTCTCATCAAATGATGTTGATAAGATCCCATGTCTGGTGCTCCTGCTATGATTTGGGACGTCCACATGTGCAGGTACTCCCTGATTTAGTTTGATAAGTTGGCACATACAAGTTATTTATCAATGTGTGCCTTACAGTGGTGTCGGACAGAAGGAGCTTGTTTACTTGTACAAACAGGTGTGGAGTAATTCTATGGAGTAGCTCATGGCAAACTATTGCTTTACAAAATGGAGTCACTCAGTTTAGGCACAGCCTAAAAACTGCTGTTCTACACATCAAAGAGTAATTTAAGCAGAGCATGTCTCTCTCTCCACAATGTAGAAAAATATGACAGCAAACAGATAGATATGGAGACTATCATCCTAAGTGAAATAAGCCAGCCCCAAAAAGTCAAAGGTCAAATGTTTTCTCTGATATGTGGGAACTAACCTACAATAAGGGAGAGGGGGTGAGGGGAAGAATAGAAATTCAGTAAATTAGACAATGTGGAATGGAGGAAAGGGAGAGGGGATAAAAAAAAGAAGACAATTGAATGAATCTGACACAATACATATGTGAAAAACAGCACAGTGAATCCCATCATCATGTACATCTATGTTATGGCCTGGATGTGAGGTGACCCCCAAAAGCTCACATGTGAGACAATGCAGGAAGGTTCAGAGGAGAAATGATTGGGTTGTAAGAGTCTTAACCCAAACAGTGTATTAATCCCTAATGGGACTAGTTGAAGTGGTAGGGTATGGTTGGAGGGGATTGGAATTGGGGCATGACTTTAGGGTATATATTTTGTATCTGGAGAGTAGAGTGTCTGTCTCTCTCTCTCTCTCTCTCTCTCTCTCTCTCTCTCTCTCCTTCCTGCTTCCCTCTGCCACATTCATTCTTCAGCCATGATGTTCAGCCTCACCTCGAGCCCCGAGGAATGGAGCCAGCCTTCTATGGACTAAGACCTCTGAAACTGTGAGCCCTCAAATAAACCTTTCCTCCTCTACAGTTGTGCTGGTGGGGTCGTTTAGTTCCAGCAGTGAAAAAGCTGACTAAAATAATCTACAAGAATGGTGTCCTAACTAGAATACAATATATTTCATGCTTGAGTAATTATGTCAAAATGGATTCTGCTGTCATGTGTAACGAAAAAGAACCAATAATTTTTTTTAAAGGAGGGGGAATCTGGCAGGGAAAAAGACAGAACTTGACCTCACTGTCTAAAACTTTCTATTCTAACACACTATATTTCCAAACTGCCGTCCAAGTGTTTGTTTTGTTTAATTTCTAGTATAAGGAGGCACTTTGTCTTTATAGAGAAATTTCTTCAGACAACAGGAAAATAATCCTATCTAGATTAATAGCACTATATCTTGATACCATTCCTAAAAGAGAGAATCTCAAACCAGGAGATCAATAATCCTGATAGAAATTTAGGGGAAAAGAGAAGTTATAGTTAATCAATGAAAACTAAAAAAAAAATCATTGGACTGTTTCTTTCCTTTCTATAGCAATTCTGGGGAGCACACTGGTTTTGGTTTTATGGTTTGGGGTTTTGTTTTTGTGAAAATTATACCCTTCATGGATCCAGAAATTCCCGGACATTAACAATGGGTGCAGAGAAGAGAAGTAAATGGAGAGAAGGTCAAGGGTACAAACTTGCAGAAAGGTAGGATGAATAAGTCTAGAGATCAAATATACAGCATGAGGAATATAGTTAATAATATTGTACTGCATACTGAAAATTGCTAAGACACATTTGAGCTCTTACCACAAAGAAACTATGGGAGATGACTTGACCGTAACAATGTCATTTGCTTGACTGTAGTAATAATGTCATTATGTATATGGACATGAAAACATTGTGATACACCTTAAACATATACAGTAATTTAAAAAAAAGAAACACATGAAAGAAGAAAACAGTAATGGAACACCTTTGCAGGGGGGTTAAGGCCCGGCTGTTTCTCCCTTCTAAACTTTTTTATGCAAATTATCCTAGAGAAAAGTATTTCAGAGTATTAGCAGGAGTTTTCAGATATTTTAAGAAATGACAAGGTACCTATTGTGGTTTGGATGTGAGGTGTCTCCCAAAAGTTCACATGTGAGACAATGCAAGAAGGTTTGCAGGAGAAATGATTGGGTGAACTAATCAGTGAATTAATCCCTGATGGGATTAACTGAGTGGTAACTGGAGGCAGGTGGGGTGTGGCTGGAGGAAGTGGTTCCTTGGGAGCGTGGCTACAGGGTATATATTTTGTATCAGGAGAGTGGAGTCTCTCTCTCTCTGCTTTCTGATCCTCATGTTAGCTGCTTCCCTCTGCTACTCTCTTCCACCATGATGTCCTCCCTCACCTTGAGCCCTGAAGAATGGAGCCAGCCTTCAATGGATTAAGACTTCTAGAACTGTGAGCCCTCAAACTTTCCTCCTCTAATATTGTTCTGGTCGGTTTTATAATCACAGTGGTGAAACAGCTGACTAAAACACCACCCAAATGAATTCTAGAGTATAAAAGAAGACAGAAGACACAGTGGAGGTGGGAAGGGAGAGGACTTCACAAAAAGAAGAAAACACTTTCACTAATTTATAGCTTTGCCAAGGTCTAGGGCTCCCTCTGGAGAAAGCCAACTGCACTTTCCCTCTGATCATGTTCATGTAGTCCTCACTTTGCAGAAGCACTTCTGGATTCCATTGCTGCCATTCTGAAAGCCCTCGAGGCCAGAGACAGATCTTCTTCAGCAGAGACAAGGTGCTACAGGAATCCAGAAGCCCAGCTCAGGGCTTTCTCCACTGCTCCCTGTCACTGAGGGAGGACCAAGTACAGGTGTTCCCAGTCCCACGCATTCACAGCCCAGGACTCTGCACAATCTTGATTCAAAAGAGCTAAAGAATGAACATTCCAAAAATCAGTGACCAAGAAGGCAAATTTGAAACTTAAAAGTAACACAAGAAACTCACATAGCAATGTCTTTTTCTGGAAGGGACTGGTTTGAAGAGGCCTTTTCAAAACTCTGATTGCCATTCATTATAAAATTATATGTGGTTTGGGTCTCGGGTTTTACTTCAGAGTTTACTTTGCTTCCCATCTGAACCAATCTTTAAAATCTGAAGTGACATAAGAAAAATAAGACCATCCAAGGTAACTGGCATGTGATACCTCTTTTCTGAATTCTGCAGGTAGAAGACAGAAATCATGCCTGTACCCAGTGAAGTTAAGCTAGGTGTCCTTTGGCTGCAGTCTTTTCTTCAAAGAAATGAAAAGAGAGCAATATGACAAAGTGATGATGCAGGTGATCTTTAGAGCTTCACTCCAAACATGGCCTTCTTCCAGTTCTCCCATCTCAAGGAAATCTTCCCTACCTCCAGCTATACCCAGATGCTGGAGCCAAAACCCTGTGAGTCATCCTTCACCTTCCTTATCCATGCCATCCAATTCATTACTAAGTCTTTATGATAGTTCTACCAACAAAACATGTCAGACACATCCATTTCTCTTCACCTCTACTGCTACTATCCCAGGTCAAGTCACCTTCACCACCTTCCTGGGCCATCGGAACAGTCTTGTAGCTTAACTTCGATTTTCACTCCTTCTCCCTCCAGACCTTGAACAAGCAACCACTGTGACCAGTAGGTGTGTCCAGTCCCTGTGGGTTATCATGCACTCCTTCCCTGTCTCCTCTTCTCTTTACATCCACTGTAATCAAACTGCATGAGGTTTTGAGTCTCACAGATTTAGCCAATCATTTTCTCTTTCCCTCCCTAGCTTTACTCACATGCCTTGTTCTTTGCCTGAAATATGCTTCCCATTTATCTCATCACTTCTGACTTTGGGTATCAATTTAACACTACTTCCTTAGAAAGGCCTTCCCAACAATACTTTCCAATCAAAATTAGTCCCTGTTAACACATAATCACAGGATCCTCCCCTTTTCCTTCAAAATGCTTGCCCATGAGTTCTAATTATATTTGATATAGATTTATTGAAAACCTGTTTCCCCTACCAGGCTATGAAATTAATAAGGTCAAGAATAATGTCAGTTTGTTCATCACTAAGTACCCACAAATGTTTGATGAGTGACCAATCAAATAAAAAATTTCTGATTCCTATTTAAAATCACACAGTCAATAAACAACTGTGAAAAGAGGCTTAGATATTGTCAAGAATGTAGATAAGGACTAAGCTAAGCATATTTCTTCAAAGAACTGACCATACTATAAAAGAATAGAAATAGGTATTCCCAAGCAGAATTCCCTGCATTTTGAGTGGCATCTGGGAACTTGTGAATTTAAATTATGGAATCTATATCATTTGTTTAAATTTGTCTACTGGGTGAGTGATAGCTACAAATATATTTAAGTTTCACATAACAGTAACAGAGCAATCACTGAAGCACACAGAACACATTTTATTTAGGTTAAATAAAATCTTGGTGCAGATGGCTAAACAAAAGCATAAATAATTTATATGTCATGCCCACATTCACAGTGTTGATCTCTGGTTTGTGCACTGCCTATTTCTATGTCAATAACCAAATACCGGGCTGGTTTCTTTCATATCCTTACAAAATACACCTTTACCCTACAATTCTATAGCAACACAGAAAGTGGACAGATATGCACTTTGTGCCTTCCACAATGCAACTAATTATTATATAATATTGGCAACATTAAACAGACCATCACTGTGGGAGTTTGAAATATGCAAAAAATATCTGTTAATTTATTCAAACTTGTTCAGCTGTCATCAAAGATAAAAATATGCCTCCACTTTTCATCTCCTTCAAGATCAAAGGTACATTTTTAAGTTTCTGTGTTTCTTTGATGGCATTAACTCCATCATTTTTCCATCCAGCCAAACTGGTTCAGAATGTCCTTTAACATATAATGGTAGGGACAATAGAAATTTTGTTACAGAAAATATTTTCTCCACCAAAAAATGTTCAAGAATTCAGTTTTTACAATTAATAGCTGGTGTTTGGTTCATGAGAAGATGAATTTCTAAAATGTATAGTGATCAAAATTATGAGAAGCACAGTGTAACTGTAACATTGGCCTATATGATTCATAAACTTCAAATACAAAAGAAAATGTTCATGATATAGATAACCACAAATTTTTACTGAATTTTGTTATGATGAAATTTCTTAAAATGCCTAAAGCCTTTAGACATATACTAGTTATATAATATTGGGGAATAAAAGCAAAATAAGTCAAGATATGTTTATCAGGAAAAAAGAGTATGACATGGTATTCAAGCATCATTTTAAATTCTGCAAATAAACAATATTTTTTACAAACCAACATTTTTTCTGAAAGGACTACACATTTTCTTTGAAGTTACCTTTTAAGGCAATCAAACACTAATGGCAAGATAACTAATAAAGAACTACAATTAAAAGACTGATACAACCTGCACACCTGGTACAAAATACAGAAGATTTTATAAGTGCATTGCAATCCAATTAATTTTCTAAAGCTTTATTCAATTTTTTTCCTACAATCGATGCAATAGGAGCTAATAGTTCAAGAGAAAAATACAGATCTACAGATTCCATTTCCTCCTTGGGCCAGTCTTCACTGGGCCAATTACAAAAGGAGGCTAATGGTCCTGCTTCCTTTTTCAGATTCTGGAAGAACTGTTGGGTTCTGAGGTCAACATTGCTGATGCTTCTTTTGCTCTAAGTAGTTAAGTTTTGTTTGGGGGTGGAAGGAGGTGGGCAGGGGTGAGCCGTTTATTTGTTTGGTTTTGTTATTTTCTCCAAATTAGTAAACCGTTGATAAAGTGAACCCAAATACTTTTAAGCTCAACTTGTATTAGGAAAGTCTCAATTACTTATTACTTGACTTTCTTGAGGCTGAAAAAAAGAGGAAAAAAAAAAAACTTCTCCTACCTTACCTTATCCAGAAAAATATGAAAAGGTGACTGTATTGAGTCCTTCCTCTGAAGCAATGCTGTGCAAGATCTGTGACATCTGTGACTTCACCAAACCTTTCCAGCAACACTGCTAGGTAGGTGTTATAATCCTGGAGAGCCTCAGTGTGTCACTGCAGGCAAAGGCTCGGGCCAGGACAGGTATCTCTGAACCTTGGAAGTGCCCTGAAAAGATCCAGGAAGATTTCCAGCAACCTTGACCATAGTTGCTCTTATGGAGAAAAAGGTTGCTTTAGCAGCCAGGAAGAGAAATGTCCCATGTTTCACTCTTCACTCTTGGAGGAGATCTTTGGTTTCTGAGCTCAGCTAATGAAGCAACTCTTGTAGTTCTTTGGTCCATCCTATTTATGTGCATTGACTGCACATGAGGTCAGTTATAGTCAGGCTTCAAGCCCTGAGATGAGTCAGTACAGTGAATAGCACAAATTCACTTACTATACACACAGTACTTTCAGGAAGTATGAGAAAAATAGATGGCAAAACTCTTAACCCTAGGATTGAAATCAGGATGGGAGTAAGACTAATTACTGATTAGTTCTACTGAGTAGGAAATCAAAGGTGACCCTAAGATTTTGAGGATAAAAGACAAAAATATTAAAGATGTCTTTGACAGACATGAGAAAATACCAATGAAAATCATTCTGTTTGAGGCCAAAAGCAAATATTCAGTTCTGGGCTTGGCGTTTTAGATGACCTGGGAGAAGAGCAAAAGAAATTCCATATCCCACTGCAAATACAGGACTGGAGCATGAAGATGAAGTTTAAATGATGACAGAGGACAAGCCTGCTCTGAAAAGCAGGGTGAAGATGTAAGAAGAAGGAAGGGGAAACCTGAGTGACTAGTTGATCTTTAGGAGAGCAAGGAAGGATAGGGAAGGGAATAAAACTAAAAAGAATCCAATAAGAAGAGCAAGAAAGTATGTAGGCATGAAAGCTAACAGATGCACCTGTGTGTGGAGAGGGCAGGGGATTGCCACATTAAATCCTGCAGACATAAAAATACAGATTTAAAAAGGCCTCTGGATTTACAACTTAATGCTCACTTACAATCTTCCAGGAAGTTTCAACATTGTGAACTAGACATAAATTAGCTGCCAAGTGGTATGGAAGGACGTGATGACTCAAAATTAAAGGCATTAACCACAGATGGTGCATTTGAAGATTTAAATGATAAAATAATAACTAATGACATAGATATGGTGCTTGTTATATGCCAGACATAATTCTCTGCACTTTGCACACATTAGCTTATTAATCCTTATTCTAACCCACATCACCTACATACTATTGTTACTTGTATTACAAATGAGGACACTATGTACAGGTAAGGTAAGTTAGTCACAGAGCATCAGCCAGGACTCAAAAGCAGCCCTCCCTTAACCAATGTGCACATTGCTCCTCAAGGAGAAACATTATTTTATCATTGTGCTTATTTTGTAATCCCAGTACTAGACCAGTGTCTGGCACACAGTGGCAACTCAATAAAATTTTGTTGCATTAATTATAAAAGGCATGAGAGTCAAGAAAAGAAATGGGAGTTGTTTTTAGGGGCCTTCCTCTGAAACTATTTAACATCCAATGTATAATTTCTCTATCCTTACAATGCTGCAAATATATAAATATAAACCCATTGTGCTTACCTTACCCCAAACAAAAAAGGTGTCTGCAGACACCCAGAAAAGTCCACAGAAAAGGCTTCCAGAAAAAAAAAAAAAAGGTTAACATTTCCCTTCAATGCAAGTGGATTTGATCAATTTTTAGTTCAATTCAGCAATCTGAGACTGGACTGTAAGCGCTTTAACCCAAGGCAAAACTTTCAGAATATACTTAATCAGGCAAGGATTGATTCCCAGGAATAAAATTCACCATCAATAACTACTAACTGAAAAATTGTTTTTAAAACAATGTAATCAGAATCTACAAAATTGTAAATAGTTCCATCTTATATAAAATAGTCCAGTATTTAAGCCCTTGGAGATTAAAACAAAAATAGTTAGAAAATATTTCAGCTTCACATCAAATTGGAATAGGTGACAAGCAGTATATGTCATTGTGGCTATAAGCTGCTATGATTTTATACTTAAGCTCAGATCTCACATCACTTCTCTCTCCAAGTCCATAGGACTTCGGGCTTACTGGTTGTCTGTCTATGATTGGGTCAGGCCCAAAAAGAGAAAGAAAAACATTTTCAGTAAAATTTCAAATAGCTTTCCAATCACTCTTTCTTTCTAAATTATTTTGCCCATTAATTTACTTATCTTTCTTCTTGTGCAAACTTGACATGTCACAAAACTACCATCTAGATTTTATACCTGTGTCATTCATTAGGTAATCATACTCACATATAACCAAATACTAAAATAATGTCTGGAATGCTGATTTATATGACAATAATTATCATTGCCTTCATTTGATCAAATATCTTTTAAGACTCAGCCTTTCCAATATTAACTTCTGTATTATTTAAAATAAGAATATTTAAATGATTACTTGTAGTCATTCTTATATGATGAAAGGTCATGCCAGGTATTATTGAGCTAAAATATTTAGTGGAACATGCTGAGAATTGTTCTAAAATTCCACTCTCTTATTAGAAAATTAATAGGTTTTATAAATGTCCATTTCTTCAAGCCCATCAAACCCAGTACTTTCCCTGACCTCAGTTTCCACAATAATAAGTGCCACTGATCTCAGGCTTGTTATTCATGGTTATTTGATTTCATAATACATCTCTTTCATGCACTAAAGTACTCTATGACATATTTTGATTTTTACCATTAAAACCAACTTTATGTGGTACATTTCAAAGCATCTCTCAACATAGTTTCCAACCCTACCCACCCCCAAAGAAAATCCCTAAAATCAAAATTCACTTGCTGATTGATAGGAATTAATATATCCCCAATCATATGTCTGTTAGAGTTTAATAACCTGGAGAACTTTGAAAATACTTTGTTTTGACTTTGTATCTTACTTTTAAAATTTGAACAACATCAAAACACTATAATGACATAACATCCCAGGGAAGTAACTATAAATCTGTGAACTATCTTCCAACAAACCCAAAGCACTGTTATTAACTGATTCTACCTCACAAATTTAACAGAAATTATATGAAGACATCTGGTAGAAGAAGAATTTGGTTGAAATAGAAAATATGTAGTCATATTCCTGATAGGGAGGATTATACCTAAGGTATTTTTCTGCAAAATTTGTATTTCATATATAGTGCCATGACATTAATATTGTATAATAAAATTTTATCCACTGAATTAAATGTTCTATTACTCTAGAATATTTTTATCAATATCACATGATTAACTATTAACCATTTTGTTAATGTCACATTCGTTTGGTCATATGATGTTGTTTGGCATCAATTAAAATAAATTTTAGTAATTAAAAGAAAGAGGTACCTTACGTCATTGAACTTTTCTGTCTTATATTTTAGATATTTTCTTCCGAGAACAACAACTAACTACACTGACTCCCAATTAGATGTTGTGGGGGTGGTGGGAAGGAGGGAGAAAAAGGAAAGATACTGACTACTGGTTCACCTGTGCCAGAACCTACAGTGACCCCTTGTGGTACAGGATAACTACAGAACTTTGGTGAACATCACAACCTTTGCCTAGGCTCCAACTGGGGAGTTGGAAGCACTGTTTCTCCAACCCAGGAAACAGCTATTCATCACAATGGAAGTAAAAGGTAAACACTGACTAAACTAAAGGGTTTCTTCCTGGAAATCTACTCAGTCCTTATCAATTAAAATAAACAAAATTACTCCCTTTTATTAAAAAAAAAAGAGTGGTTTTTTATACGGGGTTTTTTAGTAGGTCAGTTAAAAGATGGCTAAGTAAATGGATTTCTTACACATCCTACTTCTGGAATCAAGCAAAATATAGACAAAGAGGGTGATATCTAGTGCAAACAGTGTCCCAAGGTTAGCAACCCTGTAGTCGGCAATGCTCTTCATTCATTATGTAATGCAGTGTGGGCTCCAAAGTC
>JAJEJO010002371.1:6600-35457 GCA_020662805.1 Glaucomys volans
CAATGGAGAAAAGACAGCTTCTTCAACAAATGGTGCTCGGAAAACTGGAAATCCATTTGCAGCAAAATGAAACTAAACCCCATATCTCTTACCCTGTATAAAACTCAACTCAAAGTGGATCAAGGACCTAGAAATTAGACCAGAGACTCTGCACCTAATAGAAGAGAAAATAGGTCCAAATCTTCATCACGTTGGCCTAGGACCAGATTTCCTCAACATTACTCCCAAAGTGCAAGAAATAAAAGCTGGAATCAATGATTGGGATAGAGTCAAACTAAAAAGCTTTTTCTTAGCAAAGGAAACAATCAGCAATGTGAAGAGAGAGCCTTCAGAGTGGGAGAAAATCTTTGCTACACACACTTCAGATAGAGCACTAATCTCCAGAATCTACAAAGTACTCAAAAAACTTTACACCAAGAACACCAATAACCCAATCAATAAATGGGCCAAGGAAATGAACAGACACTTTACAGAAGAAGATCTACAAGCAATCAACAGATTTATGAAAAAATGTTTAACATCCCTCGTTATAAGAGAAATGCAAATCAAAACCACCTTAAGATTTCATCTTACCCCAATTAGTATGTCTTTTACTAAGAATATAGGCAACAACAGGTGTTGGCAAGGATGTGGGGAAAAGGGTATACTCATACATTGCTGGTGGGAGTGCAAGTTGGTGCAGCCACTCTGGAAAGCAGTGTGGAGATTCCTTAGAAAACTTGGAATGGATCCACCATTTGACCCAGCTATCCCACTCCTTGGCCTATACCCAAAGGACTTAAAATCATATTACTACAGTGATGCAGCCACATCAATGTTCATAGCTGCTCAATTCACAATAGCCCAATTGTGAAACCAACCTAGATGCCGTTCAATAGATGAATGCATAAAGAAACTGTGGTATGTATACACAATGGAATGTTATTCAGCCATAAAGAAGAATAAAATTATGGCATTTGTAGGTAAATGGATGATGTTGGAGACTGTTATGCTAAGTGAGATCAGCCAATCCCAAAAATTCAGAGGCCAAATGGTGTCTCTGATAAATGAATGATAATGCATAATGTGGGGGAGAAGGGTGGCAAGAATGGAAGAAGGATAGATAGCATAGAGGGAAGGGAGGTGTGGGGTTGAGGTTGGGGGGTAAGAATAATAACAGAATGTGTGACAGACATCATTGCCCTGTGTACATGTATGAATGCACAGATGGTGTGACTCTACTTTGTGTACAACCAGAGAAACAATAGTTGTACTCCACTTGTGTTCAATGAATCAATAAGTAAATAAAAAAAACAATGTATATGTGTTTATTTTTTTCCACATCCCTGCTAACACTTGTTATTATTTTTTATAATGGCTATTCTAATTGGGGTGAGATGATATCCCAGTGTAGTTTTGATTTGCATTTCCCTGATGGCTAAAGATGGCAAACATTTTTTTCTCATATTTATTGGCTATTTGAAGCTCTCCTTTTGAGAAGTGTCTATTCAGGTCATTTGCCCATTTTTTAATTGGATTATTTATTTTTTGTTGTTTTTAAGTCTTTTGAGTTCTTAATACATGCTGGATATTAAACCACTGCAAAAATTTTCTCCCATTCTGTAGATTGTCTCTTTATTCTGTTGGTTATTTTAATTTCATGTTATCCCATTTGTAACATCCACCATATTCTAACTTCACTTGGCTAAAATATGTCTGTTTGAATGACTGAATTATTTGGTATAAAGCACTTGTTAGATATGTGTATAACAACTCAAAACTCTTCACTATGACTACAGAAAAGAAAGAAATTTTGAAACTACAGCCAGTTATATGTGAAAAAGTAAAGACATTCCAGTTGTCTGAGTCTACAAGAAGTTAACCACCTTACACTAACATGCACACTCTATTAATTGTTCATACCATCTGAAATTCAACTGTAAAATATTTATTGCTTTGGTTTAAAGTATCAGTTCCTAAAAAAAATGTAAATCTTCATCATCTAAATTATATGCTTTGTCTCTTCCAGTCATTAAAGGCTTAGTGCAACCTAACTATTTCTTTTTAACAAACTAAGAGCAAAATACAGCTGACATTGTTCAAACCCTCTGTTATAAGTGGGAACTGTGGATGTTGATGCTGGCAGAGGTTCTGGGAAGGGGCTGATCTTAGGACTAGGATAGGAAGATGTGTATAAAGGGTGAAGCTAAGAAAAACGCAGAGATGTTCTAGAGGCAAAGTTATAGCTGAGACTCAAAAATTCAGCCGTAGCTGGGCACAGTTGTGCAAGCCTGTGATCTCAGTGGCTCAGGAGGTCAAGGCAGGAAGACTGCACATTCAAAGCCAGCCTTGTCAACTCAATGAGGTCCTGAGCAACTTAGCAAGACCCTGTCTCAAAATAAAAAATAAGAAATGGGCTGGAGCAGTTAAACACCCCTGGGTTCAATCCCTGGTTAAAAAAAAAAATCAGCCTTAATCAAACATTATTCCAAAAGGACAAGAAACCATGAGATCAGACTAAGGAACAATAATAAGAAACTTAACATAGGATAAATGGGTTCAGAAAGAAAGGTGATTGTGGTGTGCTAGAAATTTACTAAAATATTGTAATATAAAGTCACAGGAAGCATTTATAGAAAGCTATAGGAGGGTCAAATCCAGAAGAAATAAATTAAAATTAAGGGAGGGGGGGAAGAGTTATCCCAAAGCATATGAGAATGTCTAGAAGATGAATTAGAAAATCTTTTAATGGTCTTTGAGCTCTTCTGAAGGGCATGAAAGGAAGAAATATGTCATCAAAGTCTTGCTTTTCAGCTGTCAGCTGGACTAGTGCCAAAATCATATTACTTCTCACTGACAGTGCAAGGAGCACACCAGCTATTTTCCTTTGGTCTCATTTCTCTCCAGTGCTAGATCTCCACCTTTCATGCATATCCTCTGAGGAAACAGTCAGTTTGAGGACATTGGTTTTAGAGACTACCAAAGGCAATGAATTTGTAAAATGGCATTTTCTTGCCCCTAGTTTATCCCCAAGCATTTGAGAAGCTGCTCAATTAAACCTCCACCAGTGTTGGACTCTTGCTTTCTTCTCCCAGATGGGTCCCTTTGCACTAGCGGTGCACTCACGAGATGCAATTACTCCTGTTACCTTCACCTCTAAACAGAATGTTCCAGTAGAACAGGGATCACCCAAATTTGATCTACAATAACCACCCAAATCTCTCCAAGCATAGGTCTTGTCCTGAAGCCACCCTGCCAAGATCGGATACAAGCTCAGGATAAAGGCATTCGCCTAATAAAAGCTCTTTGCAGTTAGAAAGGCACGTCTATTTGGGATAGCAGAGATTTTCTTTGCTAGAGGATAATTGCTTTTTGTTTTCCTGCCCTTCATAAGCACACAGCTTCTAGACTCACTTTCTGTTTATACTCTATCTTAGGATGCAGCTTTTTAAGGGAAGAAAAGATAAGGGAAACAGAGGTCTAAAAGGATTATGAGAAAGCAGTTTTGCCTTGTACTTTAACTGTTCAGATGGCAATACAGACACTTCAGATTAAATTCTACTTGGAAATTAAGCTCATTAGTGTTTCTTAAAGCCAAGGAGATCCTAAAGGAGGTGATGAAAACTAAAGCTGGTAAACATGAGTTATAGAGAAAAAGAGTGCAAGGTCTTTCTTTCTCAAGAAATGTATCTCAGAGAGACTTGGTGTTTTACAATGTCATTTAGAAGCATTTCAATAAAAATTTTAATTATTTTAGTTTTATGGTATACAGTTTTAAATGCTCCACCACCTTGAGAGACTCACCATTCAGAATAATTTAATTCCCAGAGATTGCAGACAGTGAGTGAACCACCTAATTAAAATGCCCTTCTATGTCCTTTCTTACCAATACTGACAATGTTCACCAAAAAATGAGATCTGCAGAAGGGTAGTGGAGTGCTCCTTATATAAACAATCATGTAGCCCTAGTGAGTTGGAACAAGAATTCTCAGAGCTCTAGTTCTATTTTCACTAGGAAAGAGAGCAAGCAGGTTGCCAGGCATTACAGGATTAGACAAAGTGTTGACTGCAATTTCACCTGAAATGATATGGACAATCTATACAAAAACGATTTTTCCAAAGCTTCCATTTCCACACCCCCAATCCTGTGGAAAACGGCATCTTCTCTTACCCTCACCAGGAGATCCAAAGAGCCATCCAGGTTGCCATATTAGAGTGGACATCTATAAAGGGCAGATGATGAGTAGAGTGGTTGGTCACTGTAGCCTATCCATAGAGGTCATATTCCCAGTTCTCAAGTGCATAGTCTTATGAAGGATAGACATACTTTGCATATGGAAAAATCCTCACATTGTTTCTTTGATCTGTGAAATAAGAGCTATCATTAGGAAAAGCCAAAAAGAAGCCCATGAAACTGCCTATTCTCTTCTACCACCAAGATTGTATATAAAATCAATGCTGAGTGGAGGAGCAGATTCATGCCACTTTTAATTCATGCTGTGATGGTAAACTTCAGGATATCTCCCACTTATAATCTCAACATTTAAATAAACAGATGAGTCTTGGTGGATAATTAGAATACCGCAAACTTAAGAAGTGACCCAATTGTGGCATCTGGGCTGGAAGTGTTATCCTTGCTAGAACAGATCAACAAAGCTTCTCACATGGGATGTGGCTGTTGATCGTGTAAGAACACATCAGAAAGGAGGACTGGGAAATGTTCACATTCACCTGGGATAAACAGAAATGTATATTTACAAACTTATCCCAAGGCTGTTAGCACTCTTTTCTTTATAATATTGTCTGAACAGAACCTTATTGTCCACACACTGCATAGAGTAGCACAGTGGCCCACTGTGTTGCTGACAACATGTTAACTTGCTCTGATAGGCAGGAAGTGGCAGGTCCTCTGGATGTCCTGACAAGACACATGCAATTTAGGGAGTGGAAGATAGACCCTACAAAGATTAAGGGACCTACCAGGTTGGTTAAGTTCTAGGGGAATGCCAGGATATCTTTTTCTCCAGGATATCATTTTTTCTTTTACTTGAATAAAATAAAACAAGTAAAATATTTTGTGATTTTTACCACCAAGATAGAAGCACTGCCCTTGGTAAATCTCTTCAGACTTTCAGACAACACATATCAAATCTGAGAATATTTCTTCCAATAATTAATTAGTAGATTCAGAAAACTGACAGTTTTGAATGGATCCCAGAATAAGAGAAAGCTCTGCAACAGGGCTGGCAGATGCCAGGGTACTAGTTGTATCTGTAGTAAAGATATTAGATTGTATATCTGTCAAGATCCCATCAGAGAGTTTCAGAAAAGACTGAATTTTAAAGCAAGACCATTTGAGAATAATCTCCTAGTAGACTACTGGGTCCAGACAAGACTGAGCCCATCTCAGTAAGCCCACACTGATAACCTGAGTGTTCTCTAGCCCACTAAGCCAAAGAGCATGTGGGCACAGAAACAATCCATTGGACAATGAAGAAGATACATCTGTGACTGAGCATGATCAGGGCCATCACGCACAAGTAAATTGCTTAAGTGAGTGGTCAGGTTCCAACAGCACCTACCCTGTTGTACCAATGCCTCTCCCTCAATTCACCCCTGTGGCCTAATACTGAGTTCTCTGTCACCAGTTGTCAAAGATAGAAAAATCCTGTGGCTTGTTTACAAAGAGTCAGCTCAATATAATGGGGTGAGCTGCAAAAAAAGGATTGTTGCTGTGCTATGGTTTTTATTTTAAGCATGAGCCTGAAACCAGTTCATCACTGGGTTGAACACTGAGAGGAAGCCTTCTCAATGGACAGAGCTTCAGGAAATTGCTCTTCAACCACTGTGTTGAGAGAAAGAATGGATATACACAGATTATTGCCTACTGGGGAAATACTCAACTGGTTTGTCAAAAGTCTGTAATGAGCTAAATTGCAAGATCAGAGACAAAGAAGGTCTGGGGGAAAAACACATGGATGGAATTTTGTGGGCACAAAGTATGATACTTGATGTGCTGCACATAAATGCCACCAGAAGGTATTCACTGCAGGATGGGCATTTAAACAAGAAGATGGACAGGATGGTTCATCCACTAGATGTCCGTGAGACTCAGTCTTTGGCTACCCCAGTGCTTGAAAAAGAGGCTGATGCAGACTATGACCACAGTGTTACAGAAGTCATGCATGGCCCTAACACCCAGGGCTTCTTATCAAAGTTGATATAGCTACTGCTACTGCTGCAGGTACAACCTGTATCATCATGTTTTGGTCAGTTTTTTCATTACCATGACCAAACCCTGATAAGAACAATTCAGTAAAAGAAAGTTTCATTTGGAGTTCACGTTTCAGAGGTCTGAGCACAGATAGCCAACTCCATTGCTCTGTGCCACAGTGAGGTAGATTATCTCAGCAGAGGGAGCAGTTCAGGACATGACAATCAGAAAGAAGAGAAAGAGACAGAGCATTCTGCTCAACAAAGACAAAATATAAACCCCAAAGCCATACCCCTAGTTACCCACCTCCTCCAGCCACACCTTACCCGCCTACAGTTGCCATCCAGTTAATCCATTCATGGATTAAAGCATTGATTAGGTTAAGGCTCTCATAACCCAATCATTTCATCTCTGAACTTTCTTGCATTGTCTCACACATGAGTTTTGGGGGGGACATCTCATATCTAAAACACACCACAGAACAACCCACAAGCACAAATATATAATGTGTGATTACCAGAATGGGATCTTGCAGAATACCACCTCAGACCAAGCGTACTTTTCATCAGAGCACATGCAGAAATGGAGACTGACTACAGAATTCAGGGTCCTACAACATCAGTACTATTCACACAGAAGCTACCAACGTGACAGAGTGTGAAACAGTCACTTGAAGGTGCAGTTTGGAAAGTAACTTAGAAATGATACCCCGAAATGTTGACACATTGCCCTTAAGGATGTGGTGGATATCTAGAATTAGGGATATGTACATTGTTCTGTGTCCTTGACGTGTAGAACACCCAAGTCCAGCAACAAATCAGTGGAAGAAGTGGTCTCACTCATCACCATTGGCAGTGTCCCACTAAAGAAAACTTTACTTTTTGTCTCCATAAATGGGTTCTGAAGGACCAGAGAACCTTATATATCTACTGAAGGACACACTGTAAGTCTTTCTATACCTGAAGTAACAGCTACCTTCTGGCCATTTATGGTTTTATTCTGATAGATCAGTGGGCAAAGAAGCTATGACATTTGAGTGGTAGCAAGGTTACTGCTACAAACAGGCAGAGAGGAATTGGCTGTAGCATATCTTGCCCAGATTTCACTGGGGACAGACAAAAAAAGCAACAATGGCCTGTCCAGGCAATGGTAACTGGGGGCTCAGAAACTTCAGGAATGAAGGTCTGCACCCTCTAAACCAAGTAAGCTGTCTACACCAGCACAAGGGTTAACTACAATGTGTAATATGGAATGAATGGTGGACAAAGGAAGTGATTTCTGAATTACAGCACTGTGGACCATTATAGCAGGTGATTAACTGCAGTAATTTGTCCCACTGTTAGGGGATGAATTATGAGACCTTCAAATTCATGTATTCAAACTCTAACCCCCAGTACCTTTTAGGCCTTTAAAGAGATAGTATGTAAGTGAGCTTTCCATCAAAAATACTTAATAATCCACTTATAAATAGAAAAGGTTTATTTTGGCTCATACTTCCAGAGGTTTCAGTCCAAGATCAAGAGTGGAGTTAGGTGGGATCAGGAAGGAGGCTTTGGGTCTCTATACCTGGCAGGAGCATGTAGAGGAGCAAATCTGCTCATATCACAAGCCAAGGAGAAAAGTGGAAGAGGAAGGGGCCAGGATCCTATAATTCCTTTCAAGGGCATGACCTCCCACAAGGCCCCACCTTCTTCCTACCACCCCCCAAGGGCACTACCCTGGGGACCAATTCTTTAACAATGGGGCTTTGGGGAGTGTTCATGATCCAAGCCATAGCAGATATTAAAGATAATATCAGGCTGATCTGACTGGTATCCTTATAAGAAGGAGAAAATTAGACACACAGAGAGAGACCAGAGATATGTGCATGCAGAGAAAGACCATGTAAAGACAAAGCAAGCATGCAGTCATCTACAAGTGCAGAAGATGGGCCTCAGAAGAACCAACCCAGCCAGCACCTTGATTTTCAGACTCTGGACTACAAGAAAATAATTTTTTGTTGTTTAAGCCACTGAGTCAGTGGTATCATGTCATGACAATCCTAGCAACTAATATACCTAATAACATTTTGTGTGTAAAACCCTTCACTGAAACTGTGTCCAAAAGCCATCTTAGAATATTTGTAACAGGATGCAATCAATCTATTGTTGATAGGTGGGTAATGGATATGACCATAGAGGTGGAGTGGACTGTGGTGAACAATGTCAGTGTTCAACCCAGATTCCTTAGTCCCTGTCAAGTCGAATTTGGGCAGCTGCAAGGGGAGGGAGCAAGGTCACCTAGCAACACACTGTGCCAGAAGCGACCAATGAGGCAGACCTGCTGACCCTGACATCCACCTTGGGTCCACCTTTTCCTGGGCACCTTCCTCAGTATAAAACCCTAAGCAGACAAAGCCACGTGTGATTTCTCCTGGCTCTCCCACCCCGACTTTCACCCCAGGGGGCTGGAGATTTCGCCCGGGACATAGACTCTAATAAATCTCAAGACAATACTTTTGTCTGACTCTGGTGAACCCGCCTGGCGAGCTTACTCCTTTGGCCACCTGCCACCTTTGCGAGCTTTATATTTGATGCCGAAACCCAGGAGAGAGCGTTCAGACTTCCCCCATTCAGGACTTGGTCCACTCTCTTCCCCAAAAGAACCAGTATTCTCTTTATCTGGGCCAACAGAACTGGAGTAAGTGGCCTCTTCTACTGTCTTCCAGTCACTCTCCCGTTACTGGTCTGTCCATAAGTTGCGCATGCCACAGACCCCCCACTGTTTGGGCACAGAAGCCTGGGAGATGTCCCAGACTCCTCTAGCACCCCATTTTTCTGTTCTGGACCCCCGTAGGTCAAGGAGACGTCCTGACCTCCGGCCTGTCCATTTTCTATACCTTGGGTGACCACGACCAGAGCTTGGGACGCCTGGTTCTGCTTGTGTTCACTCCCGGAGTAAACTAGAAGGCTCTAGGAAACGCCGACCTTTGGCTGCCACTACTGTAATTTCACTAAATGGCCACCAGAGGAAATAGCCAATTTATCATGATGATAAACAGACATGTGGAGCCTTGATTTTGTTGAAATCTGTGTCCTGCCCCCACCTCTCCATTTTCTGTCCACTTTCCTACCTAAAACCTCCCCACTTTCTTTTCCTTCACGTTTTCGGACCCACCGGAAATGCTCTCTGCTCCCGCCCCTCGGCTTCCACCAAAACTGCCGGCAGCGGCTACTGCATGCCCATCAACTGCACGCCCACCCCTTCCTCCTGCCGCCTCCTCTGTCTCCTCCTCTAACTCCTTCCTCTCTCCAACCACTCTGCTGACCTCCACCGAACACGGAGCTGGCTATTCCCCCGCCACTGCCGCCTTGGCTGCGCAACCAGCACACACTCCCTCCTTCTAGTGTGCTACCCCTCAGTCGCCAGCTCACCACCACTGCAGCAGCTGCCATGGCGTCCCACACCCCGCTCTGGGCTGGGCTCACTGCTGAAAGTGCCTCGCTACTGCCTAGCCCCTGCCCAGCCCCCGCCAACACCCAACAAGCCAGATGCCGCAATAGAGTCACTGCCTGGGAACCACACATGCACGAGTCAACTGCACTCAGGTTCAGCTTCTCTGGGCCCCTGCCAAACTCCGCCCACAGGGTCCTCTGAACACTCTCCTGGGGAACACTCTCCTGGGAGCTGCTACCCACTGCCCTCACCTGACTTAGCCATTTTTGTAGATGGCAGTTCTATGCTGAAACCTGATGGATGCTGCAAAGATACAGAATCACCACTGCCTGATTCCAAATATGCTTTCTTAATTCCTCACTCACTTTCATCTTTCACTACTGACTCCTCTACTTATTTTAAGTGAGGGAAATTACCCAAAATCCAGCTTTATTCCTTAACTGCCTCACAGAGGCCCACAAACCCCTATCCGAAATCTGGCAAAAATGGCCTTTAAAGTCTCCAATGCCTGAGAGGCAGGCTTATTTACAGAAAAAGGTAACACTCCAGTCCCAGTCCCTGGCAGTTAACCTGTGGCCTGCTGCTCCAACAAGAGCTCCAAAGGAGGACCAGCTGTCCTCTCTGCCAGGGGCAAGCCCATGACCCCAACCAAGTCGTCTCCACCTGCAACCAAGCAGGACACTGGAAAAATGACTACCCTATGACTGGCCCCTCCCTAGTGCCTCTATGCAGGGGGTCCCTTCCCCTCAACTGCTGGGATTCGAAGAAGATTGAAGAAGCCTGGACTTGAGGATCACTGAGTCCAGGGCACACTCCAGGGTAACCTTATGGACACAGGAGGTACCTATTCTGTTTTGCCTGCCCACTCTGGGCCTTTATTTCCTTCCCAGGTTTCAGTTATGGGAATTGATGGAAACCCTCCTTGCCAAACAGAACAGCTAAGTTAGCCTGTGCCCTGGAGGGACATCCTTTCAGAGGGACATTCTTTCACACTCTTTCCTGGTTATTCCTTACTGTCCAGTCCCCCTCCTGGGCAGAGATGTTCTCCAACTTCTGGGAGTCACCCTACAACTTCTTCCCAAGCATATTATTAGTACTCACCTCCTTTATCTCTGTTTCTTACATTCTCTAGCTTTCCCACACCAACTATCCTACTGTTACCCCCAGACCTGGTTGATCCCCAAGTATGGGACACCTCCAAGCCAGTCATCGCCTCCCACCACAAGCCAGTCCTTATCTAACTGAAATCTCATGCTAAGTTTCCTTCATGTCCTCAGTTTCCAGGAAGGACTTAAACCCATCATAGGTCAGTTACTCAAGGACTCCTCATCCCTACTGACTCCCCCCTGTAATACTCCTACATTGTCTGTATGTAAACCCTCAGGAGCTTATCGCTTGGTCCAGGACCTCCACCTAATTAATGAGGCAACTATTCCCATCCACCTAGTGGTTCCTAAACCCTACACTCTTTCAGTACTCTTAATGTTTGAATTCCATTGGGTAACATACTTAAAGTATTATTGGTGAAATCATAGCAGGTAACATTCTACATACAAAGGAATCCAAAAGTTTCAACTGTGATTCAATTAAAGAAGAGTTATTTCAAAATGCAAACAAAAGAAGTCAACTGATAGGAAAGAGAAAATAGAAGGTTCTAGGTATGGAAATATATTCAGTAGAAGGAAAAATAATGTTTCTGGGTAAGAAAGTCTTTCTGTGATGAAATACACGAGGGTCTAAATAAGTGCTAAGAAACTCTGTAAGTAAAGGACAAATTTCAACAAGTTTGTGTATGACTAAGTTGGTTATATGTATAGGAGATGATCAATTTAAGGCTATTTAAGGCTTTTCCCTAAGGTTAAATGTTAATGGACTAATATAAATCAAAGTGTAATCAATATGTTAAAATGCCAAGGATTTCTTTAAGTTTTATACTATTGTGGTTAAATAAGTGGTGGGATATTGTGCTACGTTGCAGAGCCTAGGTTTCTCTTGAAAAACTAGGTTTGGTTGCTCTTCTTTGTATATTAATGTGTCTGTGCCTTCCAGGTGCACAAATCTTTAGAGCAGAGGATTTGTTGGGCTGGTGTTTTCCAAACTAGGCTTGTCTGTGCTGGTAATTTATAAGAATAACAAATTCTATTGGGGACTTAATTATTATCATTTAATATTCTGTAACAGTACCTGTTATCAATAGGGCATATGTAAATTTGTTTCTTTTTACACTGAGATCAAAATTTAAATGCAAATGTATTTAAAAGTTAGTGAGAGCCTGATTTGTTTAAAGGTTAATATCGTGAAACATGAAAGCATTTGGCCACTTTGTCACACAAAAGGAAAGTTAAAAGCTCTCTCAGCCTTTCCTTGATTTGTTTTAAATGCAATATATTGTGTTAACCACCATTCACATAGACTCAGGAAACAATACATGTAAACTGTGTAAGATGATGTTCAAAGAGGAGGCAAATGCGTTCTTTACAGTTCCTCTTCACCCTGACTCCTGTTACCTCTTTGTCTTCACATGGGAGAATCCTACATCCTTTAGATCTTGACAGCTGACAGTGAACAGTTTTCCAGGTGAAAACAGGCAGATTGATTTCACCCATATGCCCAGACGCAAAAAAGTTCCCTTACTTACTTACTTTGATTGATACTTTTTCAGGCTGAATAGAAACCTCCCCTACCCCCAGGGAAACTGCTGTCCTCATTGAGCAGATTATTCCCAGATTCAGACTTCCTGCATCCATCCAGTTAGACAACGGTTCAGTCTTCATCTCTCAGACTGTTCAACTAGTCTCCAGAAGCCTCAACATCACCTGAAGACTTCATATCCCCTACCGACCCCCCCAATCCTGGATGGTAAAGTTTACACAGGGACAACAGCCAACCATCCTGAGGCTTCACTTAGAATCTAAAAGTTTATATTCAGGTGGTTCCTCAGGTTCACCTAACCATCCAGGAGTAGGAAAAGGAGATACAACCCCAGATGGATGCAGCTACTTAGCCTAATGCTAATCCTTTCTCAGGTCTTACTCTGATACATCAAGGTCTTCAACTTCTCAGTCTCTCCAGAGTTAATAACATCTCAGATTGTTTTCTTTGTGCAGGTTTGGACCGGACCCCTCTAACAGCCATTCCTATGAGTACCCCCCTTAATACTTTCTCGAAGCCTCAAAGGACTCCTATTCACCTTTGGAGGGAGTTCCCCCTTATAACAACTCCTCAGAGAACTTTGTGTAGTTCACTTTCTCTAACTCAGTACCTTGCAACTAAGCCATACAGATCTCTTCTCCCACGTTTGCTCCTCCAGGATTCCTCTTCTGATGTAATGGTACTCTGACAAAAAATTAGATCCCAATATGCCCTTCACTTTCTGTGTGTCCTCCACTTCAGTTCCTCAAGTGACTCTGTATAGTGAAGCTGAATTAATCTGGCCTGTTCAAAACCCTGGTATCCCTACAGGGACAAATAATATCTGTTGCCCAAGTTTCCTTACAGAACCGCCGAGCACTAGATCTTCGGACAGCGAACAAAGGAGAAACATGCCTATTCCTAGAGGAAGAATACTACTAGTGCATCAGCGAAACCAGACTGAGAAACTGGACTCATTGAGAAAAACGTTAAAGCTCTCCAGCATCTGAATTTGCCCAGAGCTGCATGAGTGAGGTTGCCAGAATGACATACAACCAAACGCTCCTGCACCCTTACAGCCACCTCCCCACCAACCCAGACCCCGAAACCTTTTTTTCCCACAACGCCCCTAACCATGCAGGAAGCAGCCAGACAGACTCCAGCGCCCTATATCACCAAAAAGGTCGGGATGTCAAGTCGAATTTGGGCAGCTGCAGGGGGAGGGAGCAAGGTCACCTAGCAACACACTGTGCCAGAAGTGGTCAATGAGGCAGACCTGCTGACCCTGACGTCCACCTTGGGTCCACCTTTTCCTGGGTCCCTTCCTCAGTATAAAAACCCTGAGCAGCCAAAGCCACGTGCGATTTCTTCTGGCTCTCCCACCCTGACATTCACCCCGGGGGGCTGGAGATTTCGCCAGGGACACAGATTCTAATAAATCTCAAGCCACTGCTTTTGTCTGACTCTGGTGAACCCGCCTGGCGAGCTTACTTCTTTGGCCACCCGCCGCCTTTGCGAGCTTTACAGTCCCCTTCGCTGTCTTTGTACATCCGTCATCCTTTCTGCTTCAGTGTGCTTTGCTTCTGACACTCACACATTCAGCACATTGTCTTTGGATGCTCACAAATGCAAAGAACTGGGAATTCACCTCCCATATTCCACACTTTTTCACTTACAAGATGGATCCATAAGACGGCATTGAACCCTATGACCAGGCCAGGAAAAGTCAAGGGCAGAACTTCCTGTTCCTGACGTCTATATGGTTACAATTTGAACTGATACACCCCTTCAAAGAATATATTAACTGTTCAAAGAATGAAAACACAGGTTTAAATTTCCTTTGAAAAATATGTGCCTTAAAGAAGAAGTTATTTCACCAGAGAAAATTGATATATCAATACACTCTGATTGTTGCCAAAGAGGATCACTAGCCCAAAATATAGCTTTCTAGAGATTTTACTGTCAAAGACAATGAGATGTGTGTGGAGTAGGCACTAACAAGTCTGTGGCTCACTGTCTCTGATAAATTAAAAAAAAAAACAAAAAACAAAAGGGCAAACAAGGGGACCCCTTTTATGTCAGATTCGATGATAGTTTTGCTTTGTCTCAGAGGCAACCTGGCAAAGGTGGTTTTGTTTTAAATCCTTCCTCTTCAGTGCCAAGAGCCTGTGGGCTCTCTGTGAACGTTGATCTCACTCTGTGGCAGGTCTAATAGTTATCTTCAATTTGGTCACTTCTCTTTCCTCAAGATCTTTTCATTTCTTATCTCTAAAATAAACCATGCTGGCTATTTTCTATTTTGGAAGATGGAGAAGGGAAGATGGCTTATCTTTATTTATTGGAAGATTTATACACTGTGTGCTTCCAGAAGGGGCTGAAGCCAGCTCACACTTTTAACACATAACATAAAGGCACAAAGGACATTTAAGCACAGAACAGAGAGGATTCCATGGAAAGGGAAAGGACAGAGCTGTACAATTAGATGCCTCAGTGCAGCACACGACTACACTTGGGCAATGATTATGGTTCTAATTTTTCTAGCCACTAAAAGCAAAAAGAGAAACAGGTCTTTGTTGCCTGACTTTGAGTTTATAAAACCAAAAAACTCATAAATTTCTCTTCAGAAATGTAATTATCCTTGAAACAACAGAGATCCCACTGCAAACAGTGCTTCCATAACTCAAAGTACCCGAATCTGGAAAGGTCCAAATCCTTTCTGGAGAGAGAACAAAGTTGGGTTGGAGGGATGATGGTGGCTGTAATTACCCTCCTTTTACTGTCCTGAGACAGCCTGGTTGCTCAGGGACAGGGGAAGAGGAACCCCGACCTCCATTATGTGGCCACCTCAGTGGAGAAGCTTGCTCACCAAAACCAAGAAAAGGAGAGAGAGACCAGCAGAGACAGAGAAGAAACACTAAGACACAAGCTTAGACTTCCTATATTTTTCCAACTCTGTTAGCAAAGTTTCTGACATCTGAGTCACTGAAACTCACCTTCCATTTATTGACTTAGTACCAAAAGCAATAAATGCCTCTTGGAATGGCTGCCCCAACATGTAAACCAATGGAGCAGAATAGAGAACCCAGAAGTAAACCTGTAAATCTATAACTAATTGATTTTCTTTCTTTTTATTATTTGTTCTTTTTAGATAGAGATGACAGTAGAGTGTATTTTGACATATTATGCATACATGGAGCATAACTTATTCTAATTAGGATCCCATTCCTGTGATTGTATATGATGTGGAGTTTCTCTATGGTATATTCATATGTGAACGTAGGAAAGTTATGTCCAGTTCATTCTACTATCTTTTTTATTCCCATCTCCTTTCCCTTTCCTTCATTCCCCTTTGTCTAATCCAATGAACTTGTATCCTCCCCCCAACTCCTGCACCCTTATTGCATATTAGCATCAGCATATCAGAGAGAACATTCAGCCTTTGGGGGGAACTGGTTTATTTCACTTAGCATGATTTTCTCCAGTTCCATCCATTACCTGGCAAATGCCATAATTTCATTCTTATGAAATTCTTATTTCATTCTTATGGCTAATATTCCATTGTGTATATATACCACATTTTCTTTATCCATTCATCTGTTGAATATCATCTAGGTTAATTCCATAGCTTGGCTGTTGTGAATTGAATGGCTTATAAACATTGATGTTAGCCAATTGATTTTTAACAAAGGTGTTAAGAACATGCATTGGAAGCAGGCATAGTAGTAGTGCACACTTGTAGTCCCAGCTACAAGGAGGCAGAAGGATCACTTGAGCTCACCATTTAGAGATCATCCTGGGCAATATAATGAGACTCTGTCTCAAAGTAAAAAAAAAAAGAAAAAAAAAGGAAAAATAAAAAGAACATACATTGGATAAAGGACAGTCTTTTCAATGAATGGTGATGGGAAAACTGGATATTTACAGAAAAATGGAACTAGTTTCTCCCTCTTCTAAATGGATAAAAACTTAAAAGTAAGACTCTAAACTATGAAAATACTAGGAAAAAAAAGAAAGAAAGAAAAGCATTTCAGGCCTTAGGAACGGGCAAGTATTTGCTTTTAACAAGACAGCAAAATCAGAGGAAATAAAAGCGAAAATAGACAAATGGGATTACATCCAACTAAAAGGCTTATGCATAACAAAGAAAACAATCATCAAAGTGAAGAGACAACCCACGGTATGAGAGAAAATACCTACAAACTATTTTTCACAAGGGGTTAATATTCAGGATATAAACTATTTTTCACAAGGGGTTAATATTCAGGATATAAAAGGAACTCCAAAAACTCCATTATAAAACAACAAAAAACTCAATTAAAAGAAATAAGCACTAGATCAAAATAGACATTTCTCAAGAGAGGACATACAAGTAGCAAACAGGTACATGAAAAAATGCACAACGTCACTGGTCATCAGCGAAAGAGAAATCAAAACCACAATGAGACATCACCTTATTTCAGAAAAAAATTTAAAAAAAAAAGACTTGTCTAAAAGACGGTTCTGGTGAGGATGTGGAGAAAAGGGAACTATTGCACACTGTTCATCAAAATGTAAATCAGTAGAGCCATTATAGAAAAGTACCCAGTTTCTTCAAAAATTTTTAAAAATAGAATTACTATGCAACCTACCTGCCCCCGTGACTTCATGGACCTAACAATCACAGATATATGATCATTTTGCATCCATGGTCAGGGTCAATAATCTAGGTGTGTCTACCCGAGCCCAGCAACATGAGGACTTTTTTTCCCAAAAGTGTGCTGCAGATGATGCAGCCATATTCCAGAACTCCAAGAGCCTGCATTGTGATTCTTCTTCTGAGGCTTGCCACAAACTCCACACAGCAACTTCTTCCATCCCCAATGCGTTTGTGGTCCCCTCCACAGAGCTGCTTGATCACAACCTGCAGCTGCTACAGAGCTCTTGCCTGCCCTAGCTGCTATCCTCA
Source organism: Glaucomys volans (assembly GCA_020662805.1). NCBI lineage: Eukaryota > Metazoa > Chordata > Mammalia > Rodentia > Sciuridae > Glaucomys > Glaucomys volans. Next base: position 23,805 of record JAJEJO010002371.1, read on the forward strand.
GAGCTGCCAGCCTTGGCATCACCAGTGTGACAAGGATTGTGCACTTTCAGAGGACACAAGATCCTCCAGGCATTGTGCTCATTTCTTCTAGATAGGAGGTACAGGATTCAATTATTTGTCTTTTAGTTTAAAGAGTGTTTTATTCAAGGTTCTCCTGAGAAAGAGAACCAACAGAATTGTATACAATTACAGAAGGACATTTACAAGATTAGTTCACAGGATCACAGAGATTGAAAAGTTCCACAACAGTCATCTGCAAGCTAGAGGGTCTTCAGTTGCTCAGTTCAAAAAGTTGGAAGCCTCAGAATAAAAAAAAAAAAAAAAAACAAAAAAAAAAAAACAATGATGTAACCCAAGTGCAAGGCCAAGGTCCTCAAAGCCACCCAGAAGACCACTGGGGCAAGTCTGCATTCAAAGGCTGAAGAATTTGGAGTTCAATCTAAGGGTAATAGCAGCATAAAACGTGCCTGATAGAAGGGAGAGAGAGACAGAGTTTCTTCCCCTTCTGCTTTTTCATGCATCTGAGTCCCCAGTCTATTGGATGGTGCTGCCCACATTCCAGGAGGATTTTTCTCACGCAGTTCTCTGACCCACAAGCCAATCATTTGTGGAAACACCTTAGTGAACTCACCCAGAATTGTCCCAATTTTTTAACATCTCTCAATCTAAAATTAACCACAACAGGGAGATATATCAATAACCTGCGAGTGTTTAGTGTTTAGTGTTTAGCTGTGTGACACCTAAAAATGATACAGATATCACTATCCCCTGCATCTTCTTAGGATTTCTTTCTCACTCTTTGGAGTACATGTGTCTTATCAAGGTCTCTGGCCAGTTAGCTACCTCTTCCTCCTTCAGACTCACTGACATAGTCTTCCTGATATAATGGATATCAAGATGAACAAGATCTCTTTGAAGTACATTGAGAAATATATGTGAGTGTGTGTATTTATATATTTAAATGTTAATATATATGTATATATAATGTTTATATGTAAACATTAAAAAGTTATATATAGTATGTGTATACATGTATACATAATATTCATATGTACATAATATATACAATACATATACACATGTATACATATCTGTATGTGTGTATTTTTTTGCTCATTCTATTGGTTTGAAACTGTTTCTGATTCTCTTTCAAACTTATGATAAATAAACTTTGCATTCCAAAATGCATTAGCCAAATCAAGAGCCACAGAGAAAGCCACTCGAGGCTTGTACGAATCTACTCTAGGGAAGATCCCACATTCAGAATGGCAGCTTGGCGTGGGACTACTATTTGGTTGAGCCACAGGATTCATCTAGTTTCTGCAGGGCCAGACTAATGACTTAGAGAAAGGATGGGGCCCATCTTCCCTGCTTCCTTTACATCCTTGTGGTTGGTACTAATCTCTTCCATCCCTCCAGGAGACTATTTTTACAATTTGTTTTCTTGGCCAGGTACAGAAGTTTCAAAGGACTCCTTTTGGCTTTTGCCATTAGGAAAGCACTTAGTGCAGATCAAATAAGAATTCAACTAATAGCTCCAGAGCTAGCAGTGCTCATCAAAATAGTTTCATGCTGGACTAAAATGGCATTTATGCCCTCATGTCTTTCAGTCACCAGAGGCAGGCTGCCTTGAGAAGAGGTAATCTTAGGCAAGGCAGGTCTTTGTGATGAGCAGACCCTGAAGGAGCTGAAAATTGGCCACTTCCCCACAGCTGGGACAGCAGTCCCTACTGGAAGGAGAATCTGGGCAAAGTGATTCTCTGCCTGCCTCACGTGCATGTATAAGTCACGGTGCTCTGGAATCCAAGTACCACATTATGAGTTGAACAAGGGGCCGTTCCTGGCTGTGGAGCATGATGATAGGAAAGCCACTCGTAAATCTCATCCCCAAAACTGCTACAGCTCTTGCTAGCAGCAGCATTCACTCCCCAAGCTCTGCTGAATGAACTACGAACCAGGCACTGTTCTGAGCACTGGGCGTGAGTTCTTTCATTTGATTTCCACAAGGGATGAGTACCCTCACTATCTCCATGTTACACACAAGGAAAATAGGGCTTAGAAGAGGAAATAACTTGCCCCAAGTTCATGTGGTTAATAAAAATAAAGCTGGGACACCTATACTATTTTGTAACATCATATAAAATAATTAAATTTTGCTGTGAAGCCCCAAAGAAGTAAGCAGATACATGGTGATGTATTTATATAACTTTATATTTCTTTGTATGTGCTTACGATTGATAATGGAGATAGCCAGTTCCACTTTATCATTTTCATTACTTTTATTATCAGTTAATTATTCTTCATACTTTCTAATGTTTGTGAATGGCCCTGAATCTTTTCTTATTATAATTATTCCATTAGAAACTATGCCCCAGTTTCTATCCTTCAGTAAATCCTGGAGCTGGGTCTGTGAGTGTATGTGTAAGAGAATGATAAGACAGTCTCTTATTCTAAAAATACATTGAAGCAGGAGAAATAGGCTGTAGGTTAATTTTTTTCTAAAAAACCTCAAAAATGACATCTTTCTCAGCTCATTAATTCTCAAACCGTTTCTGTGAAGATGGCTACCAAGGAACTTTCCTATGTTTCAGAATGAAGGGAAAATAAGTGGAAGGAAGGAAAAGAAATAAAAATGATATGATGAGCTTATCTAATTAAAAACTAAATATCTTCCAGAGCAGGAGCTAAAGTCAGATCTTAATTCAAAGCTGTAGTCAGGAGAGGAGTTCACTCTGTGGGGACAGGTGGGAAAAGGAATGGAAAAAGTATTTATAGGATAACTTGTTTTCAATCCAGACAGAAGAATTTGTGGCTACATGAGGATTCATCTTACTATTTATTATCATTCTCTTATTTATTTTAAAACTTTTTAATAGCAAAAAAAAAACTCTTTAGAGAAATCTGAAAGAAGTATAAAGAAAAAAAAAAAGATTTATTTTTCTGTATACACAGATATGTTTTCTTCCTGAAAAGAAAACTTTCAGAATCAATTTATAAAAATAACCAATCCCAGCTTTTCTTTCTCTACTACATTCCAAATATAAAAACAAACAAGAAAGACAATGTGTGTAACTGCAGAGCAATATGCTGTAAGCAAACCCTTGAGCCAGATGTAGTGGTGCACATACATCTGTAATCTCAGCAGCTTGGGAGGCCGAGACAGGAGGATCATAAGTTTGAGGTCAGCCTCAGCAACTTAGTGAGACCCTGTCTCAAAATAAAAAATAAAAAAAGCTGGGGATGTAACTCAATGTAGAGTAACCTTGGGTTCAATCTTCAGTAAAGAAGGAAGGAAAGAAAGAAGGGAGGGAGGGAGGGAGGAAGAGAGGAAACACTTGACCTTCTTACTAAAATGATTGACTGCAAAGCAGTGGGGAATATTGTGCATTTGAGCAGTATGTTAACATCCATGAAGAAGCAAAGGTAGATGATGATGATAAGAATGTTACTAGTGGTGGAACTTAGGTAAGTCCTTAAATCTTGGTGCCTTACTTTTCTAATCTGCATTTTGAACACAAGAAAACAGCTTCCAGATTTTTCTTAGGATTAAATGTAATGATTTCCAGGTAGGGCCTGACATGAATTTACAAACATTAGTAAGCCTTCCTGCCTATCCACTCCTCGATTTAACTGTCCTAATAAGGAAGATTTCTCTGTGTGAGAAACTGAGCTCTTGAGATCATGTTCAAGTACAGCACTTTTCACATGAGCCCTTCTCTGCAAATGAGCCACAATGGCTTATTTCCATCAGTCTTGTTGACCACGATCAGAGGGCATCTCTCCTTACAGGTGCTGTTGGGAGAGGTGGGGTACAGCCTATGACCTGACTCTCTAATAAGTCGACTTCACTAACACTGGACCTGTTTATTGATGGTCCCCAAAGCTGCTATAATGAGGCATCTCCACCCTGCAGACTCCTGGGGCTAAGGAGCCAGGCAGGGAAACAAAATGAGGGAAGGAATGGAAAAGGGAGAAGAAGGGGGCATACTTACAGACTAGAATGACAAGGGAAAGGCATCAATCTGGGAGTGTAATGAGAAGCTGCCTTCCCCAGGGTTTAACTCCACACAGGGTGGATTTTTCCTTCGAACAGCACTTTACATAATCTGTAGGAACAAAGCTTGCCATGCACAGAATTGGAGGCAGTGAGTCCCAATATGTGAAGGGAGGGTACAACAATAAAGTTTCTGTGTTGTTGAGAGGCTCAGAAATATCCCGGGGAGAAAAAGACAACAGCTTTGTTACACAGGCTGCCTTGTTAGACTGGTTTGGCCATAAATGGCCTCTGCTCTCCATGCACAGGAGAAAAGCAGCTCCACAGAACCTCTGCTCCTTGGCTGCCCAGCTCCTCACTGCCTAGAAATTGAGCACAAGTGGATAACCTCATCCAGCATGTTCCCAGTTCTCTTTTCAACCTAGCCTCCAATCAAGATCCTCGTCCCAAAACTACATTAGATGCCCCTATTATTTACCCTCCTTTGTAGAAATCGTAAGAAGATCAAAACCGTTTTCATGATCATATTGTTATAATTGATTTTAACGCTTTCTTCCTCTTACAAGTATACAGTGGAGTTTTCCAGATGTAAAATGATGTATTTGTGATAATCTGATAATGCTATTCAAATACTCCTTCCTTTTCCAACTACATATCTGTACGTAGCTGAACCTTTTTTGCTACCTCAACCAAAACAACATAGTGCAATTCCTTGTACATTATTTGCTTAATGTACATTTAACCAATGTGCTGATCAAGCAAATTTATCTTTATTTCCCATTAGCTAAGCCTTTAGATTATTCTAAGGGTATCTTTTTTTCTCTCTCCAATCTCTAAACAAAAATTCAGACAAACACAAGTCTTATATGATCACTATAGGTAACAAAAGAAAGATCCTCTGGGAGATCTTTAGCATTAACTAAAGATGCTAAATTTAAAAGGTCAGTCTTTAAGCAAAGGTTTCTCCTCCTTCCCCCTCCCCATCTTAGAGCTATTGTGGACAGGAAGGCTGCCGCTGGGGAGGGATGTTTCTCTTTCCCTTTCTTCTATTCCTTACCTCCCCCCATTTGATAACCTGTTTCCAACTCTCTCAGGGTTGGAGATTTGGGGGTCAGAAATGTTCTTATGTAAATGGAAGTACTTTCAGACTTAGAAGATGTGTCTCCAGAGACCTCCATCCCCACTGAGAACCTCTCAGTGGAGAACAGATGCATCTCTATTCTGGTGGTTGGTCACTCCTGCCTTTAGCCCACTGCCAAAGGTGGGGTCCAGGGTTCCTAGGAATTCTTGAGATGCTTTTAGAGTCCGCTAGGTTAAAACCATTTTCCTAATGGTACTAAGATGTACTTTGTCTTTTGCACATTCTTTCTCTCACAAGTATACAGTGCTGAGTTTCCAGAGGCTAAATAATGTGTTCATAGTTATCTCAAAAAGCTTTTCAAATACTCCTCCCCTTTTCAATTACATATCTGCATGAGGCTGAACTTTCTTCCTATACTTCAAATGAACAAAGCACATATTGCAAAAGATTGAATGCAGAAGCAGAATCCTACAATCTTGTACTATTAGACATAAAAGAAATTTCCAAAAATGTAAAATACTTTTCTCTCTAAATTATTATTCTTATTTTGGAAAATTCATTATTTTTCATTTCAGATTTTTATGTTACTATATAATGAGTTTATTGCTGCTATTTTTAAATGGATCAACAAATGAATATCTTGAACTTTTTCCAGTTTGCTTTCTAATAGATTAAGAATTGATCACTATATGCCATACAAACAAAAATTGTTCAATTATTTTTTAAAGGTATAAAATTCTGAGATGCAAAAAAACAAAAAACAAAAAAAAAAAACCTGAGAACCATTTCTCTAGCCCCAGACATCCAGCACCTCCAAATTTTGTCTATAGATTTAGTTCCCCTCTAGATAGCCCTCATGAACAGCACATGAAGAAACATCATGCTGCCTTCCTGGTGTGATGACACCTGGTCTGTCAATAGTACTTTGCATCAACCAGTCAATGATGCAGGTCACACTTAAGCAATTTTTTTCTTCTTTCTACAACTGGAGAGAAGCCAGTCTGCCTAGGTTTCTGTCCCTTTAGACTTCTTAGGGAATTAAGATACTAATTTACTATTCCCTAAAATAGCTTGAGACACATCAAACTCACAGTTTAAAGGAGAAAGCTCCAGTCCCAGGTTTCCCATAGGTAGGGGATGGTAACAGTCCAACAGTCCTCTTCCCAAATTCTCTTTTCTTCTCCAACATCACTCAACTCTTAAATAGGCATAGGTGATTAAAGGATTATCAACCCTAAGAATCTCCCCCTCTGAAACCCTATAATACATTGCTTATCTTCCTCTTATGGTTACAAAGTCTGATTTGCTTACAGTTGTCCATATTCATACATAAACCTTTACCAAGTAGATTGTAAACTACCTGAGAATTTGATTTATTCATCTTTTACTCTTCAGCACTCAAAAGAGCAATGCTGATTACTTATCGATGGAATTTATAGAGGCTTATTCTAATTTCCTGAAGGAGATAATCAGATAGGCAAATCATTGTCGGAATGAGTTTATTGTTCTGGCATCTGCTCTTTCAGATTTCTTCCATATTATTGGTGAGGAAAGGGAATCAATGCCACAGGAAAGATAAATCAGAAGAGTGCCAAGAATGAGAGTCCAATCCTCACAGTTGAAAAGAGGCTTTGCTATGAGCTATGGTGATTTCGGAACATCATGAGCCTGTTCCAGGACAGGCAGAGACAAGTGCAAGAAATTATCAACTGCAGCCATTTATGGAATCCTTCAAAGCACCCCCAGAAACAGGGACACCGTTATCTCCCATACTGCACACAGATGTGACTAAGCCATTGTATCACAGAATATTTGTGAAAACAGGAACTTCAGACATCTCTGATCCAGCTTGTCATTTGCAAATGAGTTATGTATGTTGCTCAAGTCCTCTGGGCTAAGGGTGGAGCACCCTACGACTTCTTTACCACTCCAAGGCCATCATCCTCTCAATTGATTATGCTGATTATAAATGTGTCCACTTAATCATACAATAATATATCCTCACAGAGACCCAGTGATCAAATCTGGTTAGGAAAGAGAAACTTCAAAGGAAAATTTGTAGAGGGAAATAGAGAAGCAAGAAGGAAAGGAGAGAGTAGAAAATAGAACAGAGGGGAGGAAGAAGAAATAGAATACAGCTATGGACACAAAAACTAAAACCTATGTTTACTTTTCTAAAAGAAGCAAAACAAAAACCCTTCTATTTCCCATTGTTCTTCCAGGTTATGGTTGTATGCTCATTTTCCATTGTTGCCTAGCAAATTACCACAAATATCAGCTCTCTATGTCTCTATTTTTTATTGTTTGTTCTATTTAGTTATACATGACAGCAGAATGCATTTTGATCCATTGTACACAAATGGAGTACAACTTTTCATTTCTCTGATTGTACATGATGTAGTCACATCATTTGTGGAATCATACATGTACATAGGGTAGTGATGTTTTTCTCATTACACCATCTTTCCTTCTCCCCTCACCCTCCCCTCCCCTCATCTCCCTCTACACAATCCAATGTTCCTCCATTCTTCCCTTACCCCCTCCCCTCCCTACACCTCACCATTATGCATCAGCAGCCACTTATCAGAGAACACATTTGGCTTTTGGTTTTGGGGAGGATTGGCTTATTTTACTTAGCATGATATTCTCCAGCTCCATCCATTTACCTGCAAATGCCATCATTTTATTTTTCTTTATGAGAGTGTTTTAGCTTTTTTGCTGCTGTGACTAAAAGGATCTGACCAGTACAATTGTAGAGAAGAAAAGATTTATTTGAGGGCTCACGGTTTCAGAGGTCTTAGTCCACAGAAGGCTGGCTCCATTCCTTGGGGCTTTAGGTGAGGCTGAACATGGTGGAAGAGTGTGGCAGAGGGAAGCAGCTCACATGATTTCAGGAAGCAGAGAGAGACTCTTCTCTCCAGATACAAAATACATACCCCATAGCCACACCCCAATTCCCACCTCTTCCAGCCACACTGTACCACTTCAGGGATTAATTCACTGATTGGGTTAAGACTTTTACAACCCAATCACCTCTCCTTTGAACCTTCCTGCATTGTCTCACATTTGAGCTTTTGGGGGACACCTCACATCCAAACCAGAACACTGAGTAATAGTCCATTGTGTATATATACCACAGCTTCTTTATCCACTCATCTATTGAGGGGCATCTAGGTTCGTTCCACAATCTAGCTTTTGTGAATTGAGCTCTAATAAACATCGGTGTGGCTGTGTCACTGCAGTATGCTGATTTTATTTTTGATTCATTGTTTTGCAGTTTAATAGGTCAGAAGTCTGGCAGTGTATCACCCACTTCTCAGCTCAGGTATCACAAGGCCAAAGTCAAGGTGTGAGTTGGATGGAGTTATCTGGGATAAGTATCTTTCCCTAGCTCTTTTGGAATTCAGCTCATTGTAACCACAAAATTCATGTCAATTTGTTTATTCAAGGCCAATTAGAGAAGTCTCTACTGCTTTGACTTTGAGAAGTCCTCCGTATTACCCCACTTAAGGACTCACTTAATTAGGTCAGGCCCACCTAGGACAATTTTCTTTTCAATTAATTTAAGTCTACTTAATAGTAAACTAATCATGGAATAATATACCATAATTTTGTTAGTTCCACCCACATTCAAAGACAGGGGGTTCTACAGGGTACATAGGATTTGGGAGAGCCATAATAAAATCCTGCCTGCCATAGTCTACCCTCTAGGTATTCCATGCTTATGTGACTGAGCTTCAGTAAAAACCCTGGATGCTAAGACTCCAATGAGACACAGACACTATTGCTGTCTGTGACTCTGCTGAGGGAAGTCCAAGTTTGCAAAAGGTTTTTCTTAAACTTCACCCTCTGTTCCTTTTTCTTTTGCTGATTTTAATCTGTATACTTTTGCTATTCTAAACATCTGATGGATTAATAATTTGAATGGATTAATGGCTGGTAACTGTAGGCAGGTAGGGCACGGCTAGAGGAAGTAGGGAACTTGGGGCATGCCTGGGGATTATGTTGTCCTTGGATCCTTGCTCTCAAGCTCTTTCTGTTTTCAGGCTGTCATGAACTCAGCAGCTTTCCTCCACCACACCTTTCCACCATGAAGTTCTGCCTCACCTTGGGCCCACAGCTATGGAGTTGGCCAACCATGGACTGAACCTCTGAAACCAAAAGCCAAAATAAACTTTTCCTCCTCTAAGTTGTTCCTGTGTGTTTTTTGGTCACAGCAACAAAAAGTTGACTAACTCAAACTACAATTTTTCTTTTCTCCTTATTATTTATGCATATTTCCGATTTGTCTCTTTTTAAGTTTAGACTAGGAATTGCTTTAATCACTTTTGTGTGTGCTCTGTTTTGTTCTTCTGAGATCTGTAGGCTATTTGTTTCATAATTCATTAATTTCTTCCTTTATCTAAATTATTTTCTTCCTTCTACTTTATTTAAGTTCAGTGAGCAAGCTATGCCACTAACATACACCCAACACATTTGCATGCTTCCACAAATTTCAGAATTTGTTCAATAATAATAAATGCACAAGCTATACCACTTTCAGTGGTGGCAATTTATGGAATACTTGAGAGTCACCTGACAGTCATTAATTGGGCAATCAAAAGTTCTTTTAATCCATTCCAATCTTAATTTCTAATATCCATAACATAAATATGTGCATATAAGCATATATACATAGCATATTATTTAACATATAACATTAACATATATGGAAACATTAACATATATGATATGGTTATACATACACACATATATATAAACACAGACATATATATCATATATATATATACATATGTATATATATATCTCACAGATATATATATATATATCTCACAGAAAGGGTTAAGGGCAGCCACAGGGTAATAGGATGCTGTGCCAAGGGCACAGGCAGAGAGAGAGAGAGATGCATGCAAGGAGTCAAGAATGGAGGCCAGTTTCTGTTTCAGAGTGTTAGTTTAAAGTGTCAGCTTAGAGTAGGAAATGCATCATTACAGGCAAGGGAAGAAAACTGTGCTGAAGCCTGAAGGGACAGAGAATCAGGTTCATATCTATGTTGATTTTCCTGGACAAGATTCATGGCAAGTGACCATTGACTGCTGTGTCCAGTCTTGGAGGTCTCTTCCTTTTTGGGTCTTGGATAGGGGGGTTGTGTCTGGTGAGATTGATAAGCTTCTGTGTCTGGTATTCCTGATATGATTTGGCAAGGGTAACTTGTTTATTGATTTGTGCCTTATGGTTGGGCCAAGCAGAGGGTTCTTATTTACTTACACAAACAAGGTGCAGAGTCATTCCATCTTGGCACTTGTAGTTGCAATGGTAAGTAGTAGCTTATGGCAACTACTGCTTTTCAAAATAGAGTAACTCAGAATTAGGCACAGCCTGAAAACTACATCATGGAGCAACTCAGAGCAGGACACAGTCTGCTTTCCCCATTAGTTTCTTAGTCTTTATCTTAAATTTGTGAATTGATACTTTATTTTCTTATACTCTCTTTTAAAAAAGAAGGAGGAGGATTAGGAAGAGGAAGGTGCTTACTCTTTCTTTAAAAAAAAAGGAAGAAAGAAAGCATTCAAGGCCATGAATTCTCTTCTCTTTATACCTATGCCATATTTATAAGTTTTGATATTCAATATTCAATATTCTCATTATGATTATTTTCCAACTCTTTTGGAATTGAAATATTTATTTCTTCTTTGAGCAAATGGTTATTTAGGAAGCATGTTTAAATTTGTGTTTGGGGATGTGAATTCAACTTTAATTATTTATTTTTCATTTCCATGAATTAAAACCAAGTTATGCACCAAAAAAACAAATAACCCAATCAATAAATGGGCTAAGGAACTGAACAGACACTTCACAGAAGAAGAAATACAATCCATCAACAAATATATGAAAAAATGTTCATCTCTTGCAATTAGAGAAATGCAAATCAAAACTCAGATTTCATCTCATTCCAGTCAGAATGACAATCATCAAGAATATAAGCAATAATAAGTGTTGGCAAGGATGTGGGGAGAAAGGTACACTCATACATTGTTGGTAGAACTGCAGACTTGTGCAACCACTTTGGAAAGCAGTATGGAGATTCCTAAGAAAACTTGGAATGGAACCACCATTTGACCCAGCTATCCTACTCCTCAGTTTATACCCAAAAGATTTAAAATCAGCATACTACAGTGATGCAGCCACATCAATGTTTATAGCAGTTCAATTCACAATAGCTAAATTATGGAATCAACCTACATGCCCTTCAACAGATGAATGAATAAAGAAAACGTGGTATATATACACAATGGAATATTACTCAGTCTTAAAGAAGAATGAAATGATGGCATTTGCAGGTAAATGGATGCAGTTGGAGAATATCATGCTAAGTGAAATAAGCCAATCCCAAAAAAACCAAAGGCCAAATGTTTTCTCTGATAAGCAGATGCTGATCCATAGTGGGGGGTAGGTAGTGAAGAATGAAGAAAATTTGGATTTTGCAGAGGGGAGTGAGGAAAGGGATGGGGCAGGGGGCATGGGAAGGATGGTAGAATGAGACAGACATTATTACCCTATATACATGCATGAAAAAA